>QANY01005263.1:1496127-1563627 GCA_003255025.1 Datisca glomerata | reverse complement strand
TAGATTCTAAACATCCAGAGTTTAAACCAAGTCTATTTAAAATAAAATAAATAAAACAAACTGATAACACTAGTACAATTTCAGTAGAGGTTAAGAGTAGAGATAAGATCATTTTACTGTTACGGCATAAATTGACACTGGTATATCATAAAATTGATAGATACGCATACTCTTTGTACTTTGTAGTGGTAAATCAGGATCACATCAGAGCATTTTAACAACAAATGCAAAAATGAAAAGTTCAAGTATACAACTGTCACGATGTCCATCACTATATATAAATCAATCAAATGTATAACTCACTCTAGTGAAGCGTTTATTTTATTCCCTTACAATCGAATTATGCATTATGATTTTAAAATCTAATTTCAAGTGATATCCGATTCTAAATTGTCATTCTAATTATTTATTATGATTTTAAAATCTAATTTTAAGTGAGTCCCACAGCATTGACCGGAATAAATTTCACTTCATAGAATGAAATTCTTAACAAAAATATAATAATGAGATTACATTTTTTTGTTCATTTAGAATGAATTGTGAATTCCATTATACGCTCAAAAAATTTATCTAACCAACTCTCACTTCTTCTATTTATGGTCCTTAAGAGACATTTTAGTAATTTCATATATTTTATTCTGATTCATTGATTTAATAAACGCAAATAATCATTTTTATTCTCAATAATTTAATTACTAATTCTGATTTTTAACGGTTAAAAACATATTAATCTAATTCTAAATTCCAATTCCTAATCATTCTATTTTTCACCTGATTCCTAAAAAAATCGATTCCAAACTTTATTTAATTTTAAATACAACTAAACATGTCATAAAAAGATTACTGATATTTAGATATCATGAGAGCTTTTTGATTATAGTACATTTTTTTCTTGATTTCGAGGCCCATTAGAAAGTAAACACAGTATTAAGAACAAAAAGCGCGGAAAAACAAAAGAGAGCATAGAGAGGCAAGAAAAAACTTATCAATTGAACTCAAAATTTGCCACCACGAAAACAAAATTGCACATACATCGTATTTGAAGCTCAACTTTCGTTTATTCATTAGGAACTCCTTTCTTCTTCCGTCTAGTCTTCAACGGAGCTAATAATGGACCAAAGAGGCAAATTCGTGTGTCACCACAGAGCAACCTCTGATGAAAGTAGATTTTGTACAAGTCCCAGAATTCGTCTCTGCCATATGAAAGCACGTGCCAAGATAATATCGGATAATACAAGGATTCAGAAAAAAGTTTAACATTGGGTTTCAGAAACTCAAAATTTTCACAAAATATATGTATGAACTTTTTACAATATCATGCATGTACACACCAAAAAGGGCGAAAATGCAATAGCGGGGACGTGTGTGAGAGGAGGCAAGCATACTCTGTCGCATAAATGCATATATGATGCCATTTACTATGGGTAAAATGTAATTCCAAAAACCATAATTTTTAAAATTCCATATACAGGATTGAACTTTAAAAATATAGTGTAGCTATCCAATGTATTTACCTAGCGAAACATGGATTTTTTTAAACCAAATATGGAGCCATGATATCTTAAGTCTTCTTAACAACCACCCATCAAGTTTTTCTCCTATTCATTCCTCATTTTTATGACCTGGAGCTCCAACCCAGCAGGGTCCAATTTGGACCTACCCAGGTGGCACCAAACCCGGGGTAAAAATATGGTTGTCCGCCCATTGACACACCCCTAATATTCACCAAGCAAACCACAAGTGAAGAGAGGAATCTAACCTGGGACCTTGGAATACAATACCCAACTTCCCCCTTACCATTTGAGCTAGCCCGGCTGGGCCCTACCGTATTTATTCCTCTTTATAGGCCATTTCTACTTAAAATATAGGTTTTGCAGTAGCAGAAAACATTTACAAGAGCATCAGAAGATCAAGATGAAAAAAGTCGAGGCTAGTAAAAAACAAACCTGACTTGTGGAAGCGTAAGCAAGGAATATCCCTTAACATCTGGATGAATGTCGATAACAATAATTGCTAACCGTGAAAGGCCCAATGACTCAATGTCAATAAGCTTTTTTATCCTAAAATAAATATGCCAGGACCAAAAGTTCAGTCTCAGTGTTGACAGAACTAGAATAAGATAAAAATTTAAATTTCTTGCATTTGAAACTTCTTACCCAAGAGCATTAAAAGTAGATACCAAGCTGAGGGGAAATCTTTATGTGATAGTAATTCAAAACACATGCTTGTCAGAGTCATTTCTTCAGCCAAGATTCTTTCCATCCAGTAAATAAATTACAAATTCCGAGTAATGATGTTCACACCTTATCCTCTTCTTAACTACTTGGTTTCACCTTCACTGGCTGCTAATAGATTTTAACCATATTGAAACCATCGATCACATTTATACTTCTTACAGAACTTTCAGTATATTACAGAGCAATAATTGGTGTACACTGGACATCTATATTTCTTATGGATCAAAGAATAAAGATAGCTCACTGCTCACCGCATAGAGCAATACAGCCGTCAAATAATTTTTGGTCAACTGCCAGTAATAAAATGCATTATAGAATAGATTACCAAAATTCAATCACAGTATTTGATGACTGACCTACTTGGTGTACCACTAGCAATATTAACACGATTCTTCAATAAAGATACCTGCGTAAACCATTAAGGTAAATGTATAACCATCAGTAGAACGAGTGCCTCTCAATCTAGTAATAAACTCTCAAAATACAAGGAGGCCAAATCATAAATACAAACTAGTTAGCCGTTATGTAAAGTTAATTACAGACTAAGAAGCACAAACATGTCTGACATGGACATGCCAGAGAGTGTTGGAATTCGACGATACATGTCTGACATGGACATGCCAGCTTAGGAGAAGTCTCCCTACCTCATAGATTACAGATCTTACAATCAAATGCAAGGCAATATGGAGCTAAGAATCTGGTAGCCGTTTTACTGATAAAAAAAGAATCTGGGATCTGACATGCAATAATAAGATCAGCATTGATGTTTCCTTTGAAAAACTCATATCTTGTCATCATTTCCCAGATCCCATAACCATAAAATTGTGAAAAGAACAAAAATTCATAAAAGAAAAATGATTAATAAGCCGAATAAATGTGTAACACTCGAAGGAACACTTCTTTATCCTGGGTATTAAGTTTGCCGCTATGTCAACAGTGAATATCATAATGAACTCTCAGAAGCTAAAGAGGTCCATTTTTGGCCATCTGACAACATGAGGCTCCACTTACGTTAAGCTAATTACAGATCTCATAATTAATATACAGAAAATATAGTGCTGAATATCTGGGATCAGACTGACGTGCAATAATAAGTTCAGCAATGATAGCTCCTTTGAAAATATTTTCATATCTTGTCATCATTTCCCAAACCAAATACGCATAAAAGAGTGGAAAGAACAAAAATCCGTTAAAGAAACTGATAAATAAGCCCAAGACGCATAGTTAACTACAGAGCTCATAATTAAACTACAAAGCAATATAGTGATGAAAAACAGGAATCAGACTGACGTGCAATAAGATCAGCACAGATTGCTCCTTTGAAAATCTATTCATATCTTGTCATCATTTTTGGCCATCTGACAACATGAGGCTCCACTTACGTTAAGCTAATTACAGATCTCATAATTAATATACAGAAAATATAGTGCTGAATATCTGGGATCAGACTGACGTGCAATAATAAGTTCAGCAATGATAGCTCCTTTGAAAATATTTTCATATCTTGTCATCATTTCCCAAACCAAATACGCATAAAAGAGTGGAAAGAACAAAAATCCGTTAAAGAAACTGATAAATAAGCCCAAGACGCATAGTTAACTACAGAGCTCATAATTAAACTACAAAGCAATATAGTGATGAAAAACAGGAATCAGACTGACGTGCAATAAGATCAGCACAGATTGCTCCTTTGAAAATCTATTCATATCTTGTCATCATTTTCCCAGACTCCATAAGCATAAAATTGTAAAAAAAAACAAAATTCATAAAAGAAACTGATAAATAGGCCCATGATGCAAAGCTAACTACATATCTCATAATTAAACTACAAAACAATATAGTGACGAAAATCTGGAATCAGACTGACGTGCAATAAGATCAGCACAGATTGCTCCTTTGAAAATTTATTCATATCTTGTCATCATTTTCCCAAACTCCATAAGCAAAAAATTGTGAAAAGAACAAAAATTTTGTAAAAGAAACTGATAAATAAGCCTCAGATATATATTAATCAAAGGAATGCCCCTTAATCCAGAGCTCTAAGTTTGTTTCCCGACCTCTGAAGGATCACAGGCCAACAGTATTAATAGATTATACGTAGAAAGGAAAAACTTTAGAAATAATAATTAAACAAAAAGGGACTCGAGTAAGTAAAAAGAATTACAAAGCATAAACATCAGACATTATTAAGCCGCATTCTGGTGTAGAACAAATACTTTGTCAGAAAAATCGTATTAATCACAGTAAACCCTAATACGGCAATGCAAAAAGGTATATAGAAGAATAAGATCAGATCTTATTAACTCGACTCTCAAACAGTTCAAAGCAGGTTATGAGATTCAGAGAGTGAACCACTCTATGGTAGTATTATTAAGAACATGAAGTACTCTATCAACACATTGTTTTGGTATATATCCACTTGTAGACATAGAATGAACAATAATAAGTGAATCTAGAGGATAACTACCTGTTCTTCAACTTTCATGTGCTTTGAAAATAGCTTTACCGCACAGCATTCTTGAGTCAATGATCTCACACCCCTATAGTAGGAGAAAAAAATTACCATTTTTAGTTGTTATTCAAGAAGCGAAAATGACTCTAGTTAATGATCCATATAAAACAAAGTTTGGTCATAGATCAATGAAAATATGAGATTAGTCCATCACACCACCTTCTAAGCATTTCTTACCTTAGAAGTTCTATCGACCTCAAGGCAGATGTACTGATAATAAGAACTGCTGGACTGCCTGGATCAATTTTTCCTTCCATGAGTTGTCCTTCACAGAGTACTTCTTTCCAAGACGATCCAAAAGCTGCCTTGATATGCTTTCCTAAGGTCTTAACGTCTTGACCCAAGCTTTGGGAAACATCCAGAATACATGTATCTGAAAATTTTGTGAATCAGAAATCCAAAGTAAAGTATAATTATCCTTTCCTTCTTTTAGTCTTCTAAAGGTGAGTTTGACAATGTGAGCAGAAAGAAAAAGGAAAAAGAAGATCAATATACTAAGAAGACACAAGATTTTTTGTTAAATTAGTTATCTTAGTTTGACACCATTTTAATCTCAAGGTAACAGGTTATCAGGAAGTCTCAAAGAGTGGTTTGGCATTTTAACACAACTTACCGGTATTAATATCGTCATTTCAACACAACTTGAAATCTCAGGAAATCTATCAAGAATTTTAGGACAACTTTGCCTTCTTAATGAGATTAATGGGAGTGTCTCCTCTCTCCAAATTGACATTTTCAATATTAGCATTTTATAAAAAATAATAATAAATGTAGCCAGTAAGCAATGGGGAAAAAACTATAACCTAGTCTTCCTTCAAAGATTTCTGCTACACTCAATTCTTTCTTATGTAAGATTTTCTTAGTAATTTTGAGAAAGCTCGGGAAGAGTATCAGCTATCAATGGTTTTACTGAAGGATCAACTCACTGAGAAGTACTCACATAACCTTGACAGAGCGCGACTTTACATGTTTATTTATTCATTTGTAATATGAAGTCACCTACTCACTCACACACAACTGAACTTATCAAGATTAGCAAGATTCACTACATTTAGTCAAACGGAAATAGAAACTAAAGTATTTGAAAAAAAATTCAACTATAATCAAGGTTTATCATATAACTTAGATGTACAAAAAAATCCACTTTTTCTCTATTGCCAAACAGTGATAGACCGAAGTGAGGAACACAAACAACAAACACCATACCTTTAAAGGACTCCACTTCGAGAGAAGAAAGTCGGAGGCCATTGGCAGACTGAAAATGATCCAAAAAGAAACTAAGCTGCTCCGCCGCCGAGACAACTTTCACCTTATTTTCGTCGTCGTTGTGAGGGTTTTCGACTCCATTTCTCACGTCGTCATTTCGGATATCATGTTTCTTGATCTTATTGAAATTCCTCTTCTCATTCTTAGATTTTATCTTCGGTTTCTTCGGACCAACAGCACCTTTCCGCTTATTTCTAGGATTTTTAGATTTCCCCTCTGCTTTCCCACTCGCCATTATTTTCTAGGGTTTACGTGAAACGAAAAAAGCCATCTTATAGACTCATTCTGAACAGAACCGAACCGTAAATATAACATATTTATTACCGGTCTGACCTCAGCCGCCGATTTAATCGTTATGGAGAGTGGGAGAAAGGAAAAATACAAATGGAGCTATGTTTGCTTATGGGCTGATTCCTGGCACAACCCAACGGCACCATGTAGTTCGTGGAATGAGAGACAATCTATCTATAGTATGTAAAGAAAAATTCTACCCGCATTCAATATTGTCTCAGTAAATGAGACATACACATTTGAAAATATATCTAACTACATTTATGGTTTATAAATTTTAAGTTAGGACACACCTCATCCCGACTATAGTGAGAGCGATGATATGCATATGTAACATCTAAGATGTTCAAAAGAATAACTCATATGACGTAATATATATGCATCACATGAATATATGTATGAAAAACTTAATATAATTACTAATCTCGTCTTGAGAACTCTATTTGAATAAAGTTTACTAAAGTAAATGGGTAACTAATGCTATATGAGAATATGACACTATGGTGTTGACCTCTAACTACATGCTTGACGTGCTAAAATTATCTATAACATGTAAAAATATAGATTTTGAAAAAAGGAGTTTTCACTAAGTGAAGAGTAATAGAACAATAACTAACTTGTTTATAAATAAAATCCCTTCATTGAAATAATTGGCATGAAAAGTCACACACACAATGTATATCATTTGTAAAATCACTTTAACGATGCAACATGAAAAGTCACTAGCATTTCATAAATCATAAACATATTTCATAGAGTTTTCTAAACATCATATTATCAAATCATGTAACTTATTTCTCAATCATAAATCGTAATTCATATTTCTTAATCATAAATCATAATTCATATTTCTTAATCATAAATCTTACTTGTATGATATTCATATTTCTTAATCATATTATCAAATCATGTAACATATTTCTCAATCATAAATCGTAATTCATATTTCTTAATGATAAATTGTAATTCATATTTCTTAATCGTAAATCTTACTTGTACGATATTCATGCCAGGTGGCCGCAACATAATCGATTATTGGCCAATCAACAAACATGAGGCAGATTACTAACGAGCTAGAGGGGCAACAGTCGGCGAATGTAATCCAACGTTCTGGATAAAGCTACTAATAAGGAATAATATCAAGGGAATAATCTTTGCCGACGGAATATTCTCAATCTCCATATTATATAGCAACGAAGTGGTAGAATTTCTAGAATATTTTGTAACCAATTTCATGTATAAATAGGGATCACTCGAAAAACACACTGAATACAAACATATCATTCATTGAATTTATTGTCTCTCATTCTTTCTACTTTCTGTTGGGTGTAAAGCCATCAAAACGTGTGTCTTGACATTTTAGTATAAAGTTTAATAGAATTACATTTTTCTTATCATTATTCTTGTAAATTATTGTTGAATAATTTATTTTCTCAGAAGATTTCGTATTCATTAATGAGACTATGATCTTGTATTAGTACGAGAGAATTAAGATCATAGATATTGAATAAACACTACTACAAAATTAGGTTTAGATGACAGCAGAGTATTAGCTTCTATGACAGCTCTCTTAAACCTGCCATCTAAAAAATGGTTCTAAAGTATGAAAAACTTATTTAAGCTAAAATGACAGGTTTTACTTGACCTTTCATAATAAGTTTACCTATTATCATAGTGGAAAACTAAGTTGTCATTACATTATATTGAAGATATTCAACAATTACAAAATTGCCACCTTATATGCTAACCCTCATTCTCTATCTTTCCATCTTTCACTTTTTCAGATCTGGGAATAGAGAAACAGGCGATCGAGTAAGAGAACCTAGGGTTCTCTCTCGCCTCTTCTCTCTCTCTCCCCCTCTCCCTATGTTTTGACTCGATGAAGAGAAGCAGACGTGGAAGAAGTTCAATCGCTCGGTTCTTCCCCTCGACCCTGGTTAAAGAAAGAGGCGATCGAGTCAAAGAACATAGGGTTCTTCTCTCTCGTCTATTTCTCGCCTCTTCTATCCTCTCTCTCTCTCTCTCATCTCTCTTTGTATGTGTGTGTGTGTGTGTTTCAACTCGATGAAGAGAAGCAGATGCAGAAGAAGTTCAATCGCTCGAATTCTTCCCCTTGGGCCTGGTCAGCTTATTAATCCAGTTCTATTCTTGCTCTGGCTTTTGGAATTAAGTCGATTGACTTGTTCTACTTAAGTGGATAGACGCTCATTTTAATGAAGATTCTAGCTAGCTTCTATAACATGGGGTTATGTATTAGATTATATAATTGCTCATATATGTTGGCTTTCTGTATTTTCTTGATAATTTAGCATGTTCATGTGTTCAATACTTTGTACCTTCAATTCACTATGATGTTATATGTGCTAAAATTCAGGTTAGGTCACGGAAAAGAGAACTAGGCTAGTCATGCAAATGTTGTCTCAATTACTCTTGACCAAGTAATCCTTTAAGATTTATCTAACAAGAAAATATGAGCCTTTTTGTTCAGAGTTTCTGATTTTCTGAAAAATAGTTTCTAGTTAATCTTATTATATGTATCATGTTATACAACATCATTATTCATTTCAATTTTGCCTGACCCATCTTAGAAATGCATTAGAGAATATATATATATATATATTCTAGATTTGCAATTTTGGCATTCTAAACTGTGAGCATTGAAAATAATCATCAAAATGAAGCTTGACAATTGTATTATTGGTATTGTAGCTTAAGTGCACTGCTTTGCCATGTTCCTCTTCTTCTCCTTCTTCTTTTACTCGAAGAAGTGATTATTGGTTTTGAAATCTTCTCTTTGTAGTATGTGTGAATAATCATTAGTTGATATTACTTAATTGGGAATGTTTTTGCACCTGACTCTGCTTTCATCCGTTGGAAAATGTGGATGGCTAGACAAGTGGCAGTTATGTCTCTTCCCACTTATATATGCCAAAACTGTATACAGAATTCACTCACCCCAAAAAGAAAGAGAAGAAGATGAAACAAACTTGAAACATTAGAGAAATATACATTTGATAAAAATGATAATAAAGAGTCATGTGTTTTGCAGGCAACAAGAAGTCGATTGTTGTATCGAGGGTAGTCACCGTTTTAGCTTAAAACTCTGCTTCCTGTAGTGTCCTCTCCTCTCCACTTGTTACTTTAATAGATAGCTACTTGTTGTTGGTTGCTAGTTCTATTGGTACCATTTTAAGTGTCCAGGTTTAATCTATTGGATGATCTTTCTTTTTGTTCGATCTACTGAGTGATCGATATTGGAAATTTCAAAAGATATGACACCCTAATTGGTGATGAGTTCCATGATAATTATGTTGTAGAAAATAGCAATTTTCATGTCAATGGAATTGGACACATGAATTTCAAAACTTGCTGGAGCTGATAAGATTATTTCCTGTTTCTTGCATACGATTTTCATGCCTTATGTGTTCCATTTGCATCTTATCGGTTGTCTTTTATGTGAATATGATTGGATTTTTCTACTGGAAACTGCTTGGATTACTGTAACATAAAATCTTTCAATACTGGGTTTCTTATGATTGTTACTGTAGATTATAAAGATTAAAGAAAACATAATTTAGAAAATTTGCATTTTATGCCGACTTTGAGATTGATGAACCACTCACTTGCAGTATTTAGTCGATGAAAATGAAGAGTTCTTAAAGAACAGAAGCCAGCCGGCCCTAGTGATTGAATCAAAAGGTCATGCTTTCCATGCATTTTATCATCCAGAAGCTTCAAAGGTACTTATATGTTTTGTTGGCTAAGAAACTGTAAGCTCAACAAGCTTCTTTGCAGCTCATGGCATTAGCTTTATTTCTCCTGTTTGGAATAGCGTTACAATGATGAAAGTATGAATAGAATAACCATTGTTATGGAATTTAGGATTAGAGTATCTAAAGAATATTTTGGTACTTTATTTCCTTACTGATTAAGGTGAATTATGCATTTTATGTAATATCCTATTGAATGAGGGTTATAGAGTTAGGATCTTTTAGTGCCTAAAAATATGGGCTTAGGGTTGGTATTGAGTTTTCTCCTCCCTTTTTTAGCTCTAATTCACTTTCTGAATTCTTATATCCCTCATTTTCTCCTATTTCTGTTTAATTCTCCCTATTTTTTCATCTATCTCATATTCTACTTCTTCTACTTGTACTGTATCATGCAAGTTTTATTTCGCTCACTCTTGGGAATGTCAGTAAGATAATTTGCTCGCTACATTTCTAGGGATTCATTACCAGTGATTTCCTTTTCTTGTGATCGTGGGCATGTATGGACATTCGAATTTGTAACTATTTGGTTGGAAACAATGTTTAAGATAGTTTCAAGAGGCTTCGAATTAAGATCAATTATGTGTTATCAGCTAAAATAATGTGAGGACTCATGGATATATACTTCATATTGAAGATTTATTGGTTAATCATTTTGAGTGAGCCTAAGTTGTCTATTGGACTCAGGCATTTGTTTTACCTAAAAAAATATCAGAATCATTAGAAGTGTCCATGAGAAATGGTTCCAACTTAGTTTTAACTTCATCCACGGAACAATCTTAAGCACAGTTAACCTGTGATTTTATCATGATTAAAACCTAATAACGAAATGTGATTATTAATTTAATTGAGAAAAGATATAGTATAACAACACTATACTTACTAATGTTCTGACTTGTTTCATATTGGCGTGTACATGTTATGTCTTTTCCATGTTTGATGGTTATTTTTGTGCACTGCTGTTGCTCCAAAAAAATTTCACCTTTCTCTCTCTCTCTCTCATGTTCCTTTTACAATATTCTTGAGATTTCATTTTCCTATATTATTGTGCCATTATTTGTTTAGATCATCTCCTTCTTCATTAATTAATCTTATGTGTTTCTTTGATGTTCAGTTAGTGCCTCTGGTATTGAATATATTTGCCTTTTCATGACAATTTTTTTTTAAAACTAGACATTTAATGATGGGGATTCCCCATCATTTAAAGGCTTTTTCTGGCATCCTATGATGGCAGGGATTCCCCATCATCTAAAAGCTTTTTGCGACATCCTATGATGATGATGGGGTTTCCCCGTCATCTTAATGATATTTACGGCATCCTATTATGTTAAAAAGAGTAAATATGGCAGCCTGATAGATGATAGTCGACTAGCCGTCATTATAGGGTCATAATGACGAGTTTTGACCATCATCTAACCCCATTTTTGTAATAGTAAAAATTATCAGCAACATATTAAAGTATGAAATCTTTAATGAATAGTTGCTAGAAGGTTCACAAAGTATTATGAATGCATGTGATCTAGATCCGGATCATTGATGTGGATAGATATCTTAGTGAAAGTAGTTTATATAATAAGAATATATATGATAAGACCGATGTGAATTGATATCTTTATTAACTTTTCATTTATCGTCAAAATTTAATACACATCAATCTGATGATCATATGTAGATCATCTGAATCCTGAGTAGTCATGAACTCATATGCATGTCTACTGGATCTTTTGATTCACTCGTTAATGTTTGTTTGTAAAATAGGCTAATGACTTTGTTTTGGAGATTCAAAGATGTTGATGGGTGGGAACATGATCGTATAAGATTTAGATCCAAGTTTTCCTAACAGATCGTATATTAGTTCCCTTAAGTGTTGATTCTGGAACTGATTGGTTATTGAGCTCAAATTTATAATACGATTATAAATTAGTCCTTCACTAGTGAATTAATGGTACTTAAGGATCAAGAAGTAATTATAAAGGTAAAATGATAATTTTGATCGACTCTAATTTACAAACCAATAATTGAAGGACACAACTATGTCAAATGATTATATCAATGGACTACACAAGAATACTCTATAAATACATTCTATAATAACTAAGAGTACAATTCCCTATTTATAGTGGAGTAATAATGAAATTAATAGATAAGATTATTTAACTAAAGAGTTTAATTAATAATCTGGATTATTGAAGCTTAGGATTATAGGTCCATGGTCCCCAAGTCACCTCTGTACTACGTAGTCTACGTTGTGAGCATTTCAGGACATGAGAAAATGACTGACTTGCAAAACAAATTTTTATTATGGAGCAAGTACATAATTATGTGTGATTAATTAATTAAGAATTAATTAGAAATCAGAGATTAACATGAACAATTACGTGTGCCACGTGGCGCTCCAGCAGTGGGCATGTAATATTGTAGTGTCACACGTCACTATAGTAGTATCGTGAGGCACTGTGATGATTCACGGCAACTGCAGTGTCGTGTGGTACTACAATTGTGCTAAATATATAGTGAGTCCAATTGCAATAGTAATTTTGAAATTAAATTATATTTTCAGTTTATCCCTAAAAATTTGATATAACATTATCTATAAATTATCTATAGATATTATTTTAATGGCTCTAGGTTGGTTGCATGAGTTGAGAATTGTTGGTTGAGTGTTGAGAACACCGTTGCTATCAGGGTGATATTTCTCTGTGATTAAAAGTTAATCAAAAACTCTGAAGGAATAATCATCGTATTCTCTCAGAAGATTATCTTACTAAATTAATCATTATTAGTAAATCTCTAGATCTCATGTGTTGTGTACATCCAAAGATAGAAAAGGTGTGTTTTAAATATTCTACGTGCTCACACACGTCCTAGTGTGTTTGAGGATTGACTTGGAAGATCTTGGTGTGGATCTCGAAATCCGTTATTCGTGGGAACGCAAGGTCGTTGGTTTGCGAGAACGCTTGATATAGACTATAAGAGATATATGATTCATATTCATGTATGTCTTAGATTTAATATATAAATATATAATGGATCCTGATTGAAAAGTGTTTTTAAGCAAAAGTTTTTAATCTTGAAAATTGTTGTGTCGCATTTATTTTCTTTTATCGAAAAAGATTCATTTTTCATAAATTTTTAAAAGCCTCACGCTTCCGCCGCGTGAGCACTACGTTTTCAAGACTTTCTACTTTCAAGGTTCATTTGTACTACTCTGTAAAATTCATTTACATATTGATGCTTTCATTGAGATTGAATATGGTTCTCAATGATGACAACGATGATGGAGAACATGAGAATAATGAGCAGGACTCTGACAATTTACCGCTCATTTTTTATGACTTGAATTGAGTGAATCATGAAAGATGGCATAATGAGGCCTTGGTAATTATGATTCAAGTAATGAATGGCCTTTTGAGGAGAGACATTGCCGATGATAGGAGTGCGGTCAAATTCCTACATTGGTCCATGATTGAGAAGATGTTGATGGGAACCCCGAAGCTACAAGGATCACCACAACCATTGTTCTGGTTCAATGGGGCACTTACATACTCAAAAGGAATACTTGTACTCTTTGTGACGCTAATTCATTCAACCATCCGACAGAATTTATGGTAGTAGACGTATCATCCCCTTATAATGCATACTGGGAAGAACTTGATTGCATAAGATGAAGGTCGTTCCATCAACATATTATTAGGTGTACAAGTATCCACCACTGAGCATAGCCAAAATGATTAGAGGAGATGAGGCTGATGCTCGTTGCTCTGTCATCTCACCCTTAGATTCTATTAAGTGTGCCATCAAGGAGAATGAAAAGAAGGTTGTAGAGAATGACAAAATGACCATAATAGGTGCCCAACTCAGCATAACGGAAAATAGGAGCTGATAAAATTCTTAAGGTGGAATAAATATGTATTTGCGAGCACGACTCAGGAAATGTTAGATATCGATGAAAATTTTATATGTCATAACTTGAATATAAACTTTGACGTTAAACTAATGAGCTAATGAAACAGAT
The DNA here is from genome assembly GCA_003255025.1 of Datisca glomerata. Taxonomy (NCBI): domain Eukaryota; kingdom Viridiplantae; phylum Streptophyta; class Magnoliopsida; order Cucurbitales; family Datiscaceae; genus Datisca; species Datisca glomerata. Next base: position 1,549,539 of record QANY01005263.1, on the reverse strand, counting down.
CTTTTGCACAAGAATGAAATGCAGCCATAAAGGAAGAAGCAGAGAAACTCGTAAGCGATGGCTTCTTCAATGATGTAGAGTACCTGGAATGTATAGCAAATGTCATTATTGTAAAAAATAAGAATGGGAAATGAAGAATGTGTTGACTTCAATGATTTGAACAAGGTATGCCCGAAAGATGTTATTTATTACCTCAAATAGATTAGATGGTGGATGATACAACTAGGTATAAACTCTTAAGCTTCATATATTCTTACAAAAAATATAATCAGGTGAAAATGTAAGACCCTTATTCCTCTGCCAATACTATAAGGTTATGGTATTAATACTTTAATCTCATATATTTCTTTTGAAGTATAGTATTAGCACCTTATGTTATCCTGTGACGTTACATATATTTTTAGTATAATATCTCAGGTTATGTGATAATAACAATAAATCAATTTAGTAAACATGTGTACTATGTATCACATGACACATAAGGCTTCTAAAATTTGTAACATTTGATTTTTGTGTTTTGGGAAACTTACTCTTTAAATTTTTAGATGAAACCCAAAACTTTAGGAAAGTACTAAAGGTGGGTCAATAATTTTAGAATTTAGAAATAAGGTTCCTTCGTGAAACTAAGAAAGTAGTATTTAGGAAACAAATTTCAATGTCTCTCCAAAATGTTCTCCCTTCCCACGCCTATAACCTTATTGGTTATTGTTGATTGTGTATTTTCCTTACTTGGGGAGAAGACAACTTTTAAGGAGGGCTTTAATGTGACAGATTTATCCTTATTATGTGATAGATTTTTAAGGAGGCTTTAACGTGAGATTCAAGCATTTGTTGTTAGGGACTACCCACCTAGTTGCGTATGTAGGGTGCATATTATCTCTAGTGCCCTAGTTCTAGAGGAAGACCCAGAAGAAGATCCAAAAGAAGACTTAGATGAAGATTATCACTGAGTTATATGATCTTTAGGGATAGTATAAGGAGTAATCGTTGAATTTTTTTGCCTTAGAATAAGTAGTTTAATTTTTTTCGTCTAGTACAAACCTTTACCGACAAGTCATATAGACTACTCTGGTTAAGGCTATTGAAGCACATTTCCACTGTAGTAAAATCGACATTTTTTGAAGGATTGCCCTGAGATGAAGGACAAGCCTGATGGTTAGAGGACTGGTAATGTGCAAAGAGCAAGGGAAAGTTTATGCATGACTAAGACTGATATAGAAGACGCTTCTAATGTGGTGTAAGGTACAATTCTAATCCAAGGAGTTGCCATCTTTATGCTAGTTGATTCTGGCTCTACACATTCATTTATATATGTTCAGTTCACTAGGAGATTAAATGTGGATATAGTACCTCTTGAGTTTGAACTTTACATGCCATCCCTTTAGGAGGTACTTTATATATAGACACGTCCACCAAGTCTTGTTCTGTTGTGATTACTGATAGAATGTTGAATGTTACTCTTACATTATTGGATATGAGTGATTTCAATGTTATTTTTGGTATGGATTGGTTAGCAATCAATTACACCAATATACTATGTCATGAGCGGGAGATGTTCTTACATTATTTGATATGAGTGATTTTGATGTTATATAAGGGGTCTTGTTTGCAGACATTCCCTTGGATCATCTAGTCCGTACGAGCCAAACACTTGATTAACAATAGATGTGGGGCTATTTAGCTAGCGTGTTGGATAAGTGAAAGTTGGAGTTAGAACCAAATGTTGTGGAGGTAGTTAAAGATTTCCTCGAAGTTTTTCCTGAGACGTTACAAGGCGTACCACTCGTTAGAGAAGTAGAGTTCAACATCAAACTCATTTTCTGAGACAATCCTTGTATCTAAGGCCCTATCACTACTACAATTTCAGTTTTAGATGACAACCACATCTTTGATATAATGACAGTTCTCTAAAATCTGTCAAAGAAAAATAGTATCGAGCGGGGTAATTTGAGTAAGATGACAACTCAAAAATTAGTTGTCATCAATGTATTATCTACTATGACAGTTAATTTTTGGGCTGTCAATATAACTTCTTATTATGACAGTAGAAAAAAACATGTCATAAAAATTGTCTATTTACCTCAAAGTTCATTTTATTTATGAAAATATTATACTATATAATCAATCTAAACCTGATTTTATTTTACTTTGTCATTTTTTCTTTTCGTTTTATAGAGCGGCACGACGCTGGCAATTTAGAGCTCCCTTTTCCCGACCGTGAGCAAGGCGGCTTAGGACGACTTCTAGACGAGCTTCGACGGTGATCTTTCACGGCCAACTTCCACCGCGGCTCAAGCAAGGTCTCTCGAAGTTTTATTTCTCAGCGCGCTCTCTCTTTCTCTTACACACACACACACAAAGCCCTCTCAGATCAAGATTTCGGTAAGCTTCTCTCTTCTGCTCTTTTGGGAGGCCTATCTACTCTCCCCCTCTCCCCTATGTGATTTAGTAAGATCTCTCCCTATTCTCTTCTGTTCTACAAGCTTTAATGCTCGAGCCTAGGGTTGGGGTAACTTCGACCTCTTCAGAGCTGAAGACAAGGAGGTGGCAATGTGCGAATGGTTTATGATTTCAAAGTTGATTTGTGGATTAGGGTTCTTTTCCCATGTGCGGTGCTCTCATTCTCTGTCCAAGTATTAACGTATCTGATTGGGTTTTTATGCCTTTCCTTTTCCTATTTTTATAATCTTTTAATATGATTCCTTTCAGTTGAATCTATTTTTCTTCAATTTGAAGTTTAGAGTTTCGATTTTCCTTCCTTTTGTTTTCTTTTTCCATATGTGATTGGTGAAGTTAATGGGTTTAGGAGGAGGTTGGTGCTAGGATGTAAATTTTTTTACATTGGATTGTTTTGGGTCATTGGACAGAATTATTTTAAGTTCTTACATAGTATTTTTTTATTGTAGAATATATATTGTTATTGAGTTTTATTTCTTTATTTCCTTTTCTTTTCGAGAATTGAAACTCCCCCGCTTGGATTTAGTTTCTTGATTGGGCAGAATTCCTGCTTTGGTTCGTATCAACCAAAAGATTTATTGATCAGAATTATTGCTTTGGTTCGTATCAACCACTTGTTAACAATCTGATTGTATTCTATCTTATTGGGTCCATGAAAATAAATGGAGAACATTTGGTTTTACTTATTTTTCTGCACTCTGCAGCTTGTTCTTAAAACTAATGAGAAAATACCCTCTACTGATGAGATATCGGATCATGGAAGACTTTTTGAAAGGTTTTGAATATTTTTCCATTTTAGTCTAGTCTATTTTTCTTAGATAATGAGAAAAAATCCCTCATTCATCAGCTTTCGTTGTTTATATTCTAGTCGCAAGTGTTTAAACTTGTACATATGTAATCATAATTCATATCACTGTCTAACTTCTCATTACAACTTAGTGGCCTATTATGATGCTATATTGTTTTGATTAGTGCTTATTATAACATTATAGAAACTTGTAGATTCGTCATCTCAATGTTCAGTATGCAGGATAAAAATGAACATATTTATTGATGTATCTTTTTTCCCCAATTCATCCTTACTATTTATCCTTTCTGGTGTTATTCTCTTTGAGTTAGATATCTACTTTTGACATGGTAAGGTGGGTGCTAGGAGTGAAAATATGGCTCATTCTTTAGATTGTTATATTATAGTTTGATAACTATAATCTAAATTTTGAACGTATGCTAAAATTGTAAACCATTCAGTGCAGGGATTCTTGGCAAGTTTATCCATGTTATTGAGATCAATACTCGTCATTCTTTGGTTTCAGTAACTTTCTTCTTAAATATGTCTTTGTTTGTGCTCGTATGTGACATATTTCAAATTCTCATGAATTTGGTATTTGTTTATGAATATCCCTTTTTCATTTAATAGGGGTGAACTGACAAATGTTTGTGATTCTACCCGTCATTGCATAAATGAGTTTCCCCCGAAATAGCTTATGAGTATGCTACAGGAGCACACCTTTTATAAATGTTTTCATTTGGAATTTTCTAATTATTGTTACTATTTTTCCTAGATTCAAATAAAAATTTCCATATATTGACACCATCAATTAATTGTGCTTTGCGTCTTGTGATTGATGGAGACAAGGTAATATGCTAACATGATAGATCAGTTTTATTACGGTCTCTTTTGGAAATTGTATAGTTTTTCTTTTTGTTCCCTTAACTTTTGGCAATGGTGGTTCAATGACGTCTTCAGATGCTCTACTTACCTCTCTCTACCCCAGTCACCTTTGGCCCCAAAAGGTTCAACTCTTTCTTAATTTTCATGTCTTACTTTTGAGGGTTTATGTAGTTTCTGCTAAAATATAGCTATAAAAAAACCAATTTGTAGTAGTGTAACTAATGGGTTTACATTGTAGAATCAGACTTTGAATCATGTTGGGAGATTTGCTTTCCTAAAATCTCTTTATTGCACTTAGCTTCTATGTTTCTATTTACTAAAATATGGTTGTGCTTGTGGTCCTATAATTATATCATGTTATGCTGTTTGTGGGACTTCCATCATTGTTTAGTTCTGGGTTTGGGAAACTCTGGAACTTTTCATAATCATTTGAAATTCGAAAAGTAAGTTTTCTCGGAGTTCTTAACTATAACTACTGCGAGTTATTTCTGGAATTTTGACAAATTAGACGAATATGTTTTGGGCTTTCATTATAATGATATAAAATGCGAAAGCACATATGGAGAGGTAATAAGTTAGATACAGTTGATAAGAATTTGCTTTTGTATATCATACATTTTAGTTGTTTCTCAAACTGTTATCTGATAAAATGCAGGTGGGAATTTCCACTCGTATAACACTCAAGTTTTGCCTCAACAGACGCAACAGAGGTAAGCTCTTTGAAGAAAGAGCTTGTTCCTGAGGTTTATTCAGTTAACCTGTGCCTTTGTATTGAAAGAGAAGAAGGTTATGTTATTTTTTGTTGGTTAATATAGCAAATTTTATGACTCATTTTTCCTATTTGCTTCTCATTTCTGGATTTTTGGTTTCCGAGGAATATTTTTTCTAGTTTGGTTTCAGAGGAATACTGTGTAATTTGATACAATAGGCTGTGCCAGAGCTTATTAAATAAAAGCTTTTATTTTTTTTTTCTTTTCTTGAACTTTAGATGACGGGGAATCCCCGTCATCTATTTGCTTTATGCGGTACCTAAGATGACGGGGATTTCCCGTCATCTAAAGTCTACGTGGAGTAACTTTAGATGATGGGGAATCCCCGTCAGCTATATGCTTTTTGCAGCGACTAAGATGATGGGGATTCCCCGTCATCTATCTACTTTTCACGGTACCAATGATGACGGGGATTCTCCATCATTGCACCCTCTTATAATGACGGTTCTTTTAATGACTAAATATGATAGTCCAATAGATGACAATTGGTCAGCCGTCAATATAGGATTATAATGACGGATTTTATCTATCATCTAACCCTCTTTTTGTAGTAGTGTATACCGCATGGCACTTGCAGAGATGAATGAGCTTAAGAAACAACTCTATGAGTTATTAGACAAGGGTTTTATTCATCACTGGTCTCGCCTTGGGGAGCACCCATCCTCTTTGAAAAGAAAAATGATGGATTTATGAAGCTATGCATAGACTATAGAGAGTTGAACAAGATTACTATTAAAAAGAAGTACCATCTACCTCGAATAGAGGATTTATTTGATCAACTCCAGGGAGCATTTGTCTTCTCCAAAATTGACTTATGATCAGGGTACTATCAACTAAGAGTGAAGAAAGAGGACATACCAAAGCCTGCCTTTCGTACTCGACATGGACATTACAAGTTTTTTATCATGCCTTTTAGGTTTATCAATGCCCTTGTTGCATTCATGAATTTGATGAACCAGATATTTTGAGAGTTCTTGGATCAGCTTGTCATTGTTTTCATAGATGATGCCCTAATTTACTCTAAGTCTGAACGAGAATATAAAGAACACCTCAGAAGAACACTTCAGATTTTAATGGATCAGATCCTATATGTCACGTTTAGTAAGTGTGAGTTTTGGTTATTAAAGATTGCCTTCTTAGTGCATGTGGTTTCAAAAGAAGGATATTCATTGATCCGACAACGATATATGTAGTAATGAACTTGAACCGTCCAATGAATGTTAAGGAGATTAAGAGTTTCTTGGGATTAGCATGCTATTATCGACGATTTTTGGAGGGGTTCTCTCATATTTGTGCTCCATTGACTAAATTAACAAGGAAGAATGCACGATGCATATGGTCAGAAGAGTGCAAAAAGAGTTTCAAGAACTCAAACAATGGTTGGTGTTAGCTCTAGTCCTTACTGTACCCTCTAGGAGCGATGTATTTGTTATCTACATCGATGCTTCTTTTAATACACTGACTATAAGAGTCAATTGTCTCATTAGGTCTTTTGGATAAAGATTGCAGGTTTGTCTTTGCTTGTAAGATGATATTTGATCTAATGAGTGAGCAGAATCATCACTCAAGGAAATGGCACACTTCTTAAGATGTTTGACAACCTACAACATAAGAAAGAGTAGATGGAGATAGAGTTGTATTAATAAGTTTTCAATTACAATTTTATTATTGCATGAAGCTCTTTGTCTAATTATTATATACGTCAAAATTATTACAAAGTAAAATTAAACAATATGAAATAACATTAATATTTTATTACAATAATTAAATTAAGATTATTATAGTAAATAAGTCTAATCTATTATTTACAAATTTATAAATTAACATATTAATTACAATAAATGCACATTAATCAAAATTATTTAATGAAATGCTTTGTAGTTGATTGTTTTGTCCGGTCAAACGTGCATCTAGAATTCAGAATCAACCTCGCAATCAGTCCACTATTTCATTGTTTCACAAAAGAATTGTAAGTGGTTAATATTTTAAAGTATCTTTTATTCTGGATAACTAAAATGTCAAAGTTGATAAATTGGATTGACACAGTTGGTTAAACTTTCACGCTTATACTTTAGAGATCGTGAGTTTGAGTCATATTCCACCATTTCTCTTACAATTTGTAATGTACTTTGACAAAAAAAGTAAAAAGTCGTAGTTAACAAAAAATTAAATGGTCATTTACAAATTTAGAAACTAAACATATTTTAGTAGGAGAGTAAAACTTACTCTCTTTGAAAGAAATTGAAGAGATCTTTTCTCAACCTTGAAAATAATCATATCTGGTGCGCATTCAATATATATAATTAACCATTCGCCCCGTGTTCAGACATTATCTATGCTTTCATCTTCTTTTTCAACTCTCTTGTAGGACCCCCTGCACAGAATGACTAATTAGACAATAACTTCAAACACAAATGTAACAAGAACTATATTCATAGAATTCTGAGGAAATTTACAAAAATAACAAAAACCCATTTCATATTAACACATTATTTCTCTGTCACATAGATATCACCAAGACAGGATGAAAATGGTAAATTGGTGGCCAATTCATGAGAAAAAGCCTATGAACAAAGATGAACGGCAATAGCGTGCTTGAGAAGTGATATAGAATAGAGAAAATATTTCTTGTAGATCAACCCTCAAGATTTGGATAGAAAAAACCGTGATTCATGTTTCTGGCTTTAGGTTTTCCCTCAAATTTAAGAAAAATGAGAGATTTTTTTGTACGTCTGATTTATATGGAATTGAAAGCAAATTAAAGGGCCACAATGGAATAAATATAAGAGAAAAACAAAGTTATTCTCTACTTCGATATTGGAATGGGGATTGTTAGAGAAAACGAGTAACGTATAGAATAAAGGGTTACTAGTAATTATATACACTTTTCATTTTGGGTTAAGAAATATATACTCATTTTTAAAATATCAGAATTCTATACTTGGGACCCATACAATTTAATTAAATAATAATAATCCCACCAATTTTTCTTACGTTTCCAATACACAATCAAATCAATCTCTCCATCGCTTCTTCTTCTTCTTCTCTTTTATTCAACGAAGCTCATATTTCTTCTTCATCTTATTATTATTATTATTATTATTGTTGTTGTTGTTGTTGTTGTTGTTGTTGTTGTTGTTGTTGTTGTTATTCAGTACACTCTATGATTCTCCAGTGAGAATGTAACTCATTCTTCTTCTTCTTTTTCAGCGAGACCCATTTTGCTTCTTCAGCGAGACTCATTCATTTCTTCTTCTTCTTCTTTAATGAGACACACTCAGAATCTCATTCTCCTATTTTTTGAACCCTTCAAGTAAAGTTTTTTTATTCTAGAAGTCAAAACAAGTAACTACTTGAAGGGTTCAAGTAATTGTATCTGACTACTTGAACGCTTCAAGTAGTGATTTTACTTGAAGAGTTCAAGTAGTCAGATACAATTACTTGAACCCTTCAAATAGTTACTTTGAGAATCAAAATAACTACTTGAAAAGTTCAAGTAATCAGATAAAACTACTTGAACCATTCGAATAGTTACTTGTTTTGATTTAGAGAATCAAAATAGCTACTTGAAGGGTTCAAGTAGTTAGAAATAATTGTGGGGGGTTATGTCCTCAAAACATGTGTATTGACATTTTGATATGAAATTTATAGAGGATTACATTTTTCTTATAATTATTCTTTTAAATTATTATTGAATAATTTATATAAATATCTAAAAATTCCATATTCATTAATGAGACTATGATCTTGTATTAGTACGAGGGGATTGAGATCATAGATAATGAATAAAATTATCAGCAACATATTAAAGTATGGAATCTTTAATGAATGGTTGCTAGTACGGTTCACTAAGCATTATGAATATGTGTGATCTAGATCCGGATCATTGATGTTGATAAACATCTTAGTGAAAGTAGTTTATATAATAAGATTATATATGACATGACCAATGTGAATTAATATCTTTATTAACGTGTCGTTTATCAGTAAGATTCAATACACATCAATTCGATGATTATATGTAGATCAATTTGTATCCTTAGTAGTCATGAACTCCTATGCATGTCTACTAAATCTTTTGATTCACTTGTTCAAAATCCGTTTGTTAATCAGGCTAGTGACTTTTATTTTGGAGATTTAGTTATGTGGATGGTTAGGGACATGATCTTATAAGATTTTGAATCTCAGCTTTCCTTGCCTAGTCCTTGTCACGTCGAAAGGTAGTATGTGTCCATTCGTGCTTGACTTTTGTTTAAAGAAGCTCTGATACCATGTTAAAGTCTTAGAGTCGAACTCAACTCAAAAGCTAACTTCAGAGTTGATGGTTATTCTAAGTTTATATTCTTGGCTCAATCCTTCTATTTAGCGTTTTACCCTTCTAATTATCTCTTGATCCTTGAGTACCATTAATCCACTAGTGAATGGCTAATTTGTAAAGTTATTATAAATTTGAGCTCAATAACCATTCAGTTCAAGAATTAACATTTAAGGGAACCAATATCTGATCCATTCTGACGAGGTCCTCCGCTTCAACTTTCTTTCTGTACACGTGTCTTAAGTGGCTTTTTTCCTGTTCATTTGCCCTCCTCCCATTACACTCAATAAATTTCACTTATTTATGTGTAATGATGAGGGGGTCTCGTTTGCATGAACCTTTTCAAAGATCATCTTGTCTTCTTTCGAGAACCTGCACTTAGTGGTTTTTTCACTTTCCGCGAGCTCTAGGTAGTCCCTTTTGTTCACGTGGCAGCGAGTATTTTTTACCTGTTCATCCCCTCCCCCCATTGTGCTTTAGTGAAGTTCGTCGAAGTGCAATGAATGCTTCCAACACATGTATGATTTTGGCAGGTTTGATTCTCTTCTTTTTTATAGAGTTTTCAGTCTAGATCTTTCCATGTGTCAGGTGAGATTTTTCATGTCCATTTTCATAGAAGGACTTTAGGTTCAAATTAAGAACCACGATCCTACTTTGGCCTTGAGTTTCAAGAAAGATGTCATCTTTGCTTTCTTCAGTTGTTTACATTATGAATTAGTTGAGCATCATCTGATCCGTTTAAATAAGGATATCTCTGTTTTGAAGTTTTTGATTTCCTTCTGAGAACGATGTCTGTGGACACTTCCAAGGACTTAGGCTCCTTTCAAGGAATCATGGCCCCGTTTTGATTTCCTACGGGCTCATCGATAGAGTTTGTCCCATTTCTTCATTCTTCTTTTTCCTTCTCTCGTACGATAAGATCTATGACATGAATATTGTACAAAAATAATATAGTAGTTGAAATGAGTAAGGAGCGAGTGTACCGTTTCATAATTTCATTGTAGGAGCTTGAGTTTGATGCCCCAATTCCATTGGTAGATTTTTTCCTGTTTTCCTTGCCACAGACTTATTGGTAGAGTTTCTCCCATTTCCTTATTTTTCTTTTTCTGCTTCTAATTTTTTCCTTCATTTTCTCCTTTCTTTTTCCTTTACTCCTGGCCATCTTTTGCTCAGCTCCGTTCTTTAGCTCTTCTTTTATGCCCTTCTTCACTTAGCTTTTCTTTATTGAGTTGTAGGTCTTTCCTCAACGTCTTTTCTTTTCTGTTATGAAGTTCTTCCCATTCTGAAGACATTTCCTTTTTCGTTTTGAAAATATTTCTTTTTCTATTCTCCAGACTTTCCCGTCCTGAAGACGTTTCCTTTTCCGTTCTGAAGGCATTTCTTTTTCTGTTCTCCAGACTTTCTTATTCTGAAGACGTTTCTTTTTCTGTTCTCCAGACTTTCCCATTCTGAAGTCGTTTCTTTTTCAATTTTCCAGACTTTCCAGTCCTAAATACGTTTCCTTTTTCGTCTGAATACATTTATTCTTTCGTTCTCCAGACTTTCCCGTCCTGAAGACGTTTCCTTTTTCTGTTCTGGAAGACTTTTCTTTTTTTGTTCTTCAGACTTTCCTGTTCGGAAGATGTTTCCTTTTGACTTTCTGAAGACATTTAATTTTCCTTCTAAGAACGACGTACGTAGTCGCTCCCAAGGACTTATGCTCCTTCAGTAGAACCATGACCTCATTTTAATTTCCTTCTAAGAATGGCGTACGCAGATGATCCCAAGGACTTAGGCTCCTTCAGTGGAATCATGGCCCCATTTTGATTTCATTCTAAGAACGACGTACGTAAACGCTCCCAAGGACTTAGGCTCATTCAGTGGAACCATGGCCCTGTTTTGATTTCTTTTTGAGAATGGCGTATGTAGACTCTCCCAACTTCACCTTGTCTTTATGAACGTAGGCAAACAAACCTCTTTTACTTCGGAACCTCCTTTCTACTCTACCATTATGCACGGAATCGCCCATTCTCTTTCCCTCAGACCCTGTCCCTGTCTTTAAGGTAGTCTCGCCCCTACTCTCTAAAGCTTCCCTCATGGTTGATTCGTCTAGCTTGTCTCAGCACTCCAGCTAGAAAAAGGCCTTCCATGATAATGAAGAATAGAAAGACTGTGAAAAAGCTTGGACTTAGGCTCCTTTAGTGGAACCATTGCCCCATTTTGATTTTCTTCGGAGAATGGCGTACGTAGACGCTTCCAAAGACTTAGGCTCCTTCAGTGGAACCATTGCCCCATTTTGATTTTCTTCTGAGAATGGCGTACGTAGACGCTCCCAAGGACTTAGACTCATTTAGTGGAACCATGGTCCCATTTTAATTTCCTTCTGAGAGTATGACTTATGAACTGCCCCTCCCAAGGACTTACGTCCTTAGTTTCTTCTAAGAATAGGACTTATAAATTGCCCCTCCCAAGGATTTAGGCCCTTAGTTCCTTCTAAGAGTATGACTTATGAACCGACCCTTCCAAGGACTTACGCCCATAGTTCCTTCTGAGAGTACGACTTATGAATTACCCCTCCCAAGGACTTACATCCTTAGTTCCTTCTGGGAGTATGACTTATGAATTGCACTTCCCAAAGACTTACGTTCTTAGTTCTTTCTAAGAGTAGAACTTATGAACTACCTCTCCCAAGGACTTATGCCCTTAGTTCATTGTCAAAGAAGAGAGTGAGAGTTGATAGTCAACACGTTATTACATTACAAGTTTTGATTGAGAGCTTGAAATTGAATTTCGTAAATTTCTTCGATAAGTAGACTTCACATCTTTTTTATTGGAGCTCCGAGTCATGTTCTACAAAATTCTTTAAGAAGTATACATCCATATCTTTTTAAAGATATATAATATGCTATGTAAGTCTATACAGTTTAAAAAGAAATTAAATTTGAAAGACGTAATTAAGTTTACTTTCATGAACAAGAATTACCATACTTTTAATATGGAGCTCAACTTGAATTCCGTAAAATTCTACATGAAGCATACTCTCATATCCTTATGATTATGTGACTCGCCATGTAATTTTACTTCTAACTTTTTTCATTTTAGTTTCCATCTCAGTTCCCGTTGTCACATCTATTGTGAACACATTTCTGTTTTTATCATTATGACGTCTGTCCACCCCTAGTCAGGATGTCTCCATTCTTGTTGTCGCTTCCGTTGTTAAGACATTTCCGTTCACATCATCATGACGTCTCTACTCTCATAGTGAGGATGTCTCCGTTCTCGTTGTTTGTTCATCTTTTTTCCTGCACTCACAAATTCCTTTTGAATGACTAAATTTGCTTAAGTCGTAGCTTCCCTTTTTTGGTCTCCCCGTTCTAAAACATTTAAACGCAGTCTCCTTGGTTTTCCCGTTCTGAAACTTTTAAGTGGCAGCTTTCTTGACTTTCCCTTCCTAAGTGGTTTGAATGTGGTCTTATTTGCTTAACTTTTTACTCTAAAGTTTTTGCTTTGAAATTCCTTCCTAACTCTTTTTTTCTTTTCTAACGAATTTCTTTTCTGAAATCCTTTCAGATTCTCTTCTGAAATTCTAACACTCTAACTTTTTCTTTTCTGAAGAGTTGAAACTTCTCTGATCTAAACTTCAAATTTTCCGTTCTAAAGCTCTGACTTCAACTTTTCTGAAGCTCTGACCTCAACGTTTCTGAAGCCTTTTTTATTTTATGAGCTTTCTGAGCTCTTCTAATCTTAGCTATATGAGATTTTCTGAACTTTCTGAGCTCTTCTTTTCTCATCCGCTCTGATTTTTTTAACTTATCATTCCTTTAAATGGAATTCTTTTCTTATCTCAGGACTTTCCTATTTCTTGAGAGTTTTCCCGGTCTTAGGACTTTTCTCGTTCTCAGGACTTTCCCTTTCCCGAGACACTTTCTGGTCTCAATATACTTTTCGTTCTCAAGTCATTTCAACTCAAAACTTTAAATCAAATTAAAACTCAAAACTTTATTTATCACGAGTCAAATAAGTTCTCCTCTCCTCTTTTTTTTCTTAAGTTAATAATGATGTAAAAGAAATATGCCAATCGAATATGCAAGGAATGAGTTTATCATTTTCTGTTTCATTTCCAGTTTTGTACTTGTTGTCGTTCCCATATCTGCTTCCAACCCATTGCCATTTATGTTCCTGCTTTTTTTGTTGAGGGAGCGTTTGATTTAGTTTTTGGCATTTTGGGAGGGATTTCTTCGAGTTTTTCTCCCGCTCTCAATGAAAGTACCAAATGTAAAGGATTTTTTTCGGGATGCAAAATCCTCTACGAATAAATAATGAAGATCATAATTTAAAGGGAGAATGAGAGACTAAAGACACCATCATTTACGTGGAAAACCCTTAAAGGGAAGAAAAATCACGAGAAGATTGTTGTTATTCACTGGTGTGAAGGATTTAGTAAATTGTTGATGACAGAAGAGAGGAAGAGCAGTACATTTAGTTGAGGTTTGCTTAAGTTTCTCTCTTTCTCTTTTTACATGAGCTTATACTTATATGCCTTACAATAATAAGAATAATAAAAATAAAGGGGGATGATCACACCCTATATGTTTTTGGCAAATAGGATCTTCTTCAGGTCTAGGCTCTCATACCCAGCTTAACCACTATATTGTATTTATCACTGCTGAATTAATCGTTGCCCTACGATCCATCCCACAGTTCTGATCCTCTTCCTTTCCCTTTTCTCATATCTCATCTGTCTCGCTCAGCCATCAATCAATCACAGTCACTTGACGATTTTTTGTAGTTCCAAGCCAATTAGTTAGAGCAACTTGGTGGCCTGCCAATCTGTCTTGTCCGAGTCACTCAGCTTGCCCAATCAATTACAACCACTTGATTGTCGGTCTAAACTAATTTTTCCTGTTCTGAAAGTGATGGTCCCCCGTTTTGGAAGCAATAACCCCCCAGTTCCAGGGGTGATAGTCCCCCACTTCAGCGTTCTTTCCTGTTCTAACAAGGTTCCTCACTTCAGCGTTCTTTCTCGTTCAGACGAGGTCTACCGCTTTAGCGTTCTTTCCCATTCTGACGAGGTCTCCTGTTTAAGCGTTCTTTCTCGTTCTGATGAGGTCTTCCACTTCAACGTACTTTCTGTACACGCATCTTTGGGTTGTTTTTTTCCTGTTCATTTGCCTCCATTACACTCAATAAATTTCACTTATTGATGTGTAATGATGATGAGTTCTCGATTTGCATGCGCCTTTTCAAATATTGTCTTGTCTTCTCTCGAGAACCTGCACTTAGTTGTTTTTTCGCATTCTACGAGCCCTAGGTAGGTCCCTTTATCCACGTGACAGCGGGTATTTTTTACATGTTCATCTATAATTGGGCATGGGTCGTAAGTACAAAACTAGTTATATTGTCAAATCAATATAGCTAACTTCTGAGAAGCAAATTTATATTTTGAGATTTTAAAACAATATTTAAAAACACGTAAAAAATCCTAGGGAATTTCCAACAAATATATGAAGCTTAAAAAAAGATTCACAGTTCAGTTAGGTTCTATTATTACCTAAAAATCAAACTGAATTACTCATATACTAAAATGAACCGAACCGTTCAAACTACTAAAAAATAACAATGAAATTACTTTTCAAAACAAGAAAATATTTCATTTCAAAAAATCAAAAGAGAAACCTTGAATCTAACATTTGGAGATTAAAAAAACCCCTAAATCTAAGGTTTTGAGATACTAAACCCTAACAATCAGATACTAAATCTAACATGGAAGCAAAAAATACAATTAAATTAATGAAAATCGGTATCACCAAAGAAAAATAAATGGATTCCGCATTCTACGCAAGTGATGAGAGGTAGAATGCTTCGTAGACAACTAGGGGTGGCCCAATATATATTGGGGCCCTAGGCGAAAAAATATATATGGCCTAGGCAATTTTTATTTATTTTAGTTTTACTTATTTTTAGTAGAAAAATTGTTAAAAGAAGTATTTTTATTAAATTTTAATTAGTCTATCTTTTCGGTGTTGTAGCGTTTTAGTTTGTTCAATTTTTTGTGAGTTTCTTATTTGTGAATAGAGAATGAAATTATTTGTGGAATGATAATAGCATTGCTAGTTATTTTAAAAAAATAGAAAAAAACACTTTTTAAAATTTTGTCAAGTATTGAATATTTTTGCCATTATCATTATCAAATGATTTTAATATTGTAGATTTAAAAGAAAATAATTTGCATATTAATGTAATTAGCGAGTCAAGAAAGGAAAAATAAGAGTTTTAATTGAGAAACATATCGAAGAGACCTCGTTTTTATGGTGTAGAAGAAATTGAGAGACATAAATGCTCATTTTTAAATCTAATATAAAATAATATATAGATATTAGAAAGAGGGGACTTAAACTAAATTAAAATAGTGATAAAAAATATTTTGTGGTTCAAAATAGGCTTAGACTCTAAGAGTAATATTAGTAGTTCTCTAAGCCCAAACTTAAGTTGTCTTAGGTTTGGACCGGCCCTGTAGACAGCACTGGAACTCGAAGTTTTGCAATCGGCAAGAGAACTACCCTTGACTCAAGAGTTTGTCTTCGATGAGACAGAGAGAGAATGAAGAAGTCGAACTGTCTCAGAAGTGCAGAGAAAGAGAGAAAGACAGAATAATCTAGAAGGAGTAACTTATGTTTCCCTAGATAGTCAAGCTACAAACAGGGTATGAAAATGTCATAGTTTTAACACTTGGTAAAAATAGAAGTACAAATGCTATATAAAAATGACCTAGTTTTAAATGAATCAAAACCTCAATTATTGAACAAAGTCAAATTCAAATAGATACTCACAAAAAAATTTTATTTTTGTTCTTTTTAACACCAATTTAAAATAAGTTATCATACAAGCAAAGAATAAATTTAATGAGTAACTAGGAGTGTTCCCCGTTCATTAGATCGATGAAAGATTGAACGGCTCATATATGTGAAAATTCCGTCTCTCGTTCCTTTCCAAAAATCCATGTTATGGATAAAGGGTATAATTATCAAATTTCTCATATTGATATGTTAGTGCACCGTTTCACTTCTGCTCCTTACTTTCACTTACGATTCCCCCGCATTTAATTGACACAGTTTATCTTTAGTAAAGAGTTTAAATTCTCTTCTTTATATATTTTCACTTACGCTTCCTTATTTCCATAAAATATAATTGACATTTAGACTATGGTGAGGCAATATATGATGCAATTTTACTAATTAGTTATCGTTCATAAAATACAAAATTATGAATTAAATGCAATTTATATTATGGTGATGAATATATTTAAGTTAAACAATAATTAATTAGTAGATAAATAGTTTAAGATTTTTTTAGATAAAGTTGAATAATCTGTAATTATATGTAAGAATTATGATTAAATCTTAAATTGATTCAATTAAATGAATCACATACCTAATAAATTTCTCATCAAATCTGCTATTCTACTTATAGCGGTGATTCAGAAACGATTTCTCATAAATGTAAAATAAAAGAAGATCAAGATCTTCAATCATCTCACAAAAAAAATAGGATCGAAAGATTCAACAATCCAACAAATCATGAAAGAAACGACAAACACAAGAGACAAGCAACATTCACAGGAGATCAAGGTCCAACCAAATAATGCAAGGGAAAATATATTTCTTTCAAATTCAAGGTCAGAATATTAATTTATTAGAAAAAACTCATATATCAATACATTATTGTGATATATTCTAATCTACTTTCTTTCATTTAACACAAGTAATCAACATGCAATAGGAGTAAATTTATCTGAGCATTTTTTCTCCAATCTACGGACTAAAACAATCTGATCATGCACTTTCTGCGTGCACCCAACAAATATATATAAGTATGATATTATAGCCAAGTTTCTTGTTATAACAATTTGGTAAATACATGACCCTATAATATTGTATAATTTGTATGCTTCATAATCTAATGACACGTCTACTAAATTTTGGATTAAGGATTTAATTAAGAATTTAGATTAAGAATTTAAATTTTAGATTTTAAATTTGTAATATTGTGTTTACTATGAATTTGAATATTTAGATTAGATGATTTGGATTATGTTCTCTTAGATAAGTTTACTATAATACCCTTCAATTAAAAATGTTACCCTTTTTTACAATATTTAGGGGCCGGGTGGGAGACATGTCTGGGCCTCGGTCGGGTTCAGGCCAGGGTCAAGTTCGGATCAGAGAAATTTTTTTATAGATCCGTCCAGTTGTTCCACAAGCATGAACACAACAAGTGATTAATGTGTAGATCAAGCGTAAACCATTAAACTAAAAGTTATAACTGGTAGTTAAAACACTTTATTTCTCTTATTTAGTTCAAACATCTGCACTCATATTTTGACTGTGACTTGACTCCACCAGGCCTCCACACGTGACAGAATGCTAGCTCACCTTCCAACAATCCCTCCATCAGCATCTACCCACAAGCACAATACTTTCTCTAAGAGTCGAACTCCTAACCACCAGGCTCTTAGACCAATTCTAGGATCAAACGCTTTTCGTTGAACTAATAGCTATATCGGGTAGTGAAGGTGCACTTTATTTTCTTTATTTTGTTCAAATATTTGCACTCAGGTTTCGATTGTGACTTAACGCCGTCAGATCTCCGCCACGTGGTAGGATGCTAGCCCACCTGTCAACATAATGAGAGTCTACGAAGATCATATCTTTGAGAAGAATGAAAAAACTACAATTGACCAAGAATATGAGAGACCAATATGTTCATTGATTTGTATAATACTTAACACAAATTGGAAATAGGATTGATCCAACGATAGGAGAAGACTTAACTTCCCTTCCAAATCAGATAATTGTCCTATGAAAATATAATCCTCATGACTCATTTTAATTAAATATATTTTCATGATCTAAAAACAATGTTCAATTGTCAAAATATATAACACAATAAACAATTCTTTCCACGACAAGTTATAAATACGTTGGTTAAATAAACGAAAGAATGATTGATCTCTTCTTAGAAGAAAGTGTTTCTAAGTTTTGAAGATCCCATGGATGATACAAA
This sequence comes from Datisca glomerata, assembly GCA_003255025.1. Classification (NCBI taxonomy): domain Eukaryota; kingdom Viridiplantae; phylum Streptophyta; class Magnoliopsida; order Cucurbitales; family Datiscaceae; genus Datisca; species Datisca glomerata. The sequence goes on along the minus strand of QANY01005263.1, from coordinate 1,531,283 downwards.
TAATTACTATCAATAGGGGGTTTTCGACACACCATTTCCAAATGGAGTTCCACCTCTTAAATTATTGTTAAAGAAAAATTGTCTAATAATACTTTTATGGAATTCAGATCCTTCGAATAGGCTTTGTTGTTGAAGTAGAATGGTTTGTCGTGACTTCAAAAACTATGTGATTATAACAATTTTCAAAAGGTGCCATTTAATATGTTAATTGTTATGTAATCATACAAAACCAAAGCTTTATATCTTGGACATGATCATAGATTCTCCTTAGAGCATAAGATTTATAGTAAAAGAGCTTTCTTTCGTTCTACCTTGAAGCCTGCATGCATGCCTAAGATCTTGAATCTACTTAAGGTAAGTAATTCTTTTTTATTCACAAACGATAGAAGCTAAGTGAGTCTTTTAAGTAACCTCATTTGATTTAAATTGAGTTTAGCTAAAGTTTCCTCTAAAGTATTCCCATTCATAAACATCTTTAAGGACAACTATTTCATTTGTTCATCTAGTTGTACCCTAGAAAGATAGGTCTACCAGCTTTTGCATTTAATAAAACAATTACTCATGGTATTAAAAAAAACAAATGTATTGCTTTTAAGGGATTTAACCATGGATGTGGGTTTAGACGAGAAGTTAAGAATATAGTTATATCAATTTGCATTCATACTTTGGAAACAAGAGCATCTCGTCTCGAATTGATCGATTCTTGTCCCAATTACTCACACGATCTCGAACATCTTAATCCCATTCACTACTCAATCTTTATATCTAAGAAACCTTGTTTATGAAAAAGATACAAGAAACATCACCAGAAAACGCCTTCATACTAGTCAATTCATACGTGCCATGTAAAACTATTTTTTTATTTTTTATGAAATTATTGCTTATAATAATGTTATATTTATGTGAATAACAAATACATGTCCCGCCATAGTTTTTGTTTTCAACTTTTGTTAAAAAAGCATGCTGTTATTTTTATCTGTTGATATATTATTATTTTAATCAAGTTAGAACATGTTCTCAACAAAAAAAGAGCATACGGTAGAAAATTACTCTAAATTAAAAGAAAATGCAGCGTCATGAAAATTAAATATCTTTTTTATATTTTATTTTAAACTTGATATTCCTTTATAGTTAGTATTATAAATTTAACTTAATTATTTTTGTTAATCTTGTGATATTTAGGAAACATACTCATTATATTATTATAAAAATATTGCATAATTAAATTTTCTAAAAATATGTTATAATTAAAATACATTATTCTTATTTTTAAATTTTGTAGACACAATTCAGTTCTCTTCAACATTCAGATAAATTACTAGAAAGTAATAATTTTTTCAATAAATTAATTTAAATTATCGATTCCATATTTTATTATAAACTTAATCTACCTTTTCATTTCTATTGCAAACTTAATTTTTTGTTGTAAATTTTGTGTAAAGCTATTTATGCAAGATATTAATTATATTAACATATAATATATAACATAAGTAATTTTCTAAAATTGTGTTTTAATTTAGTTATAGTTTAAATTCATAGATAAACTAGTTTTCATATATATTAAGACAAATTAGTTGAAAGATTTTGTTCTAACTTATTAAATAACTTGCTGTAATTTCTTGAAAGTTATCTATATTTTAATTAGTTTAAAAATTATTTACTAATTATTTTTTATTTCAGAATTAATTTATTTGCTGAATGGATGAAAAAAATAAATGATTACTTTGATCACTTTATCATAATTTAAAATTAACCATTTATTGAATGTAACATGCAAATTAGAAGGTTATTATGGGAAGAATATGAACAATAGATCCACAAAATTGTTAAAAAATGATCATCTCATTCTCACTTTTAATATATAACTAAATAAATAAATAAGCTGGAATAAAATACTTTATTAAAATAAAACCTAAACTCATAATAATCATTATATAATTTTCACAAGTTTTAACCACCAAAATTTTCAAATAACTTTAAACTATAAGAACACATGCAAACTGCCTAGCTAGGATACGATTTTGAGTTGGATTTATTTTTCAGATATATTGTTACTTCGATTTTCTATTTGACAAATGAATTGACAATATGTTTCATTTTTCATTGATTAAATTTTTCAAATGTATTTTTAAAATGTTATATTGTCTAAACATAACGTTCAAATTAAGAATAACAACAAAGAAAAGAAGCATCTAAAGATAAATACGAGAAATAAATAAAAAATTAAAAAATAATAATACACAATTGATAGACACAATCTCCGTTATGTGAATCGTAAAATTAATGATTAGTGAACAAAATCATTTAAAAATGATCTTTCTTCTCTTTTCACTTTAATGTACTAGTTCATTTGTAAGTTTATTGCATGTATTCGATGAAAAATAATATGTAACTACTTAAGTAAATTGATTAAAATAAAGTATATAAATAATTGATAACTTAATGAGTATGGTAGCTATTAGTTTACAGCTACTAGTATAGATTACCATTTTAATTTTTTTAACAAAAAAAATGAATTATTGCAATTAAAACAACATGTCAATTTGTGTCACATATTTATTAATGAAGAAACTCATGTTAAAGTTAAAAAACAAACAATTGATATGTAAAAAGGTTAATATAAATCATAAATCAGATAAAATATTAATTTTACACATGAATAAAATCTTGCTACACTTTTACATATTAGTTCATTTTGAATGTCTTAATGTGTCATCATATAAACTCCTTTCGATGAATTTTTTTCATTTATAATACATAAAGAACAGTCAGAAAAACTAAACTAAGATAAACGTAAGAATCCTATGTAGAATCGCATGAACGCAAAAGCTATAACGTCCGATGCACGTGATTTGAATTTTTTTAGCAGATATATTAAATTATGATATAATATATTCGTTAAAGCAACATTCTTTAATATAATAATTTCTAAGAGGTATGTTGCGCACTTATATTAAACAATAAAGATTCTATTACTATCTAAAAGATGAAAATTATTAAATATCTGTGGAAAAATAAATTATATAGAGAATTGTTGTTGTAGAATTTATAGAAATATATTAGATTTCGTTCAAATACGTATAGTTGCTTCAAAATTTTTTGTTTTAATTATATATTTCAACTAATAAATTTACATTCGATTAATTTCTTTTATCCATGATGTTTTCATTCATAATATGTTACTATGATTGATTTTAAGTTATACAATTCACTATTAATAATTTAATATAAAATTGTTAATATATAATATTAAAATTTATAAAAAGAAAAAGGAGGAATTTCATAAAGTTGTAAAGCTAATCATTGTCCAAAAAGGTTTCTCCCTCCTCAGCCCCATTTTATGTACTATAGATTTACATTTCAAAAGCCACTTTCTAATTTGACACATTTTCAATACTACATTTTGAAAGTCATTTTTCATTTCACTACATTACAAAAATCACTTTCTATTTGACACATTTTGACGCATCTATATTTAATGGATACAAATAGAAATGTACAATGTGTACTTTTTAATGACATTTTAAGATTAGTAAAAATGAATATGGACAAAATTATCTAAAAAATCTCTCTTACTTCTACCTTTTCATATACTAGTCAGAAAGCACGTGATTCGCACGTGTTGAAGAATTTTAAATTATATAGATAAATTTTAAAATAATTTTCGTTGAAATAAATACATTAGCTTTCAAAATGTAAATCTAAAATAAAAGAAAATAATAATGATAATTTTCTCATATTTATAAAATTAAACTACTACAAATAAAAAAAATTGAAATATGTCGTGCATCACCTGAATATGATATATTTACAATAAAACTATTAAAAATAGATAGAAACTTAAATAAGATGTGCATAATCTTGAGATGATAAATTATCTATAAGAATTCTTGAATTAAAGAAAGCACGATCCTAAAATATATATCGTAAGATAAGATGAAAAAAAACTAAAAAAAATATTTGAGAAGAGAAAATTAAACATGACAAACTATTCTACTATGGATAATGGACATTGAAAATTATGACATTTATTATAAAACTAAAAAAACTAAACAACAAAAAAAATCTTGACAATAACTCATTGTTATTGACTGAAACAATGTTTATGATATATTGTTCTCTAAAACCATATACATGATCATTCACATTCTTATTAACACAATAATATAAAATACTAAATTTTATAAAGTATTAGTAAAAGAATAATTGGTGAACAAAATTTTAAATGAACTAAATACATGAAAAATTAACCTTATACTATATTTAGTGGGACTTAAAGGGTAAAAGGGGAAATCAAAAGTTTCTCCCCCTTAGGTCCCTTTCAATATAGTAGAGACTAGATGTTTTCTCATGTGCTATGTACGTGTTAGGTAACTTATGATTTTAAATTCTAACATACTACATGTTTATTAAATGACATGTTATATAATGATCAATATTATTTTAAATTTAATGGAATAATTTAAAAAAAAATAAAACGAAATGTTATTTATTGATCGAGTATTTCTTCATATACAATATTTTTCGTACACATTGTATCTTTATGCCTCCCACCCTTTGGTTTAACTAATATTTTGTCATGCCATCGATATGTCTGTGAAAGAGCAACATATAATTGTCTATGAAAAAACACATCTTGAGGAAGATAGATGTCAACATGAGGAATGATTTATCCTTAAGCTTTATTGATTGTCATTGCAAAATAAAGATGCACATGAAGTTGTTTCCGCTTAATTTGAATAGGTAACCTTCATCGTTTGCCCGGCTCACTTGGAATGAAAAATATATTTTCTAATGTGTTGTCCAATAGATATTTTTGCATACATTAGATTCTTTCTAGAGTCATGGTATACCAGTCAAGTTCCATTACATAAACCATTTGTCGGGTCTAAATTCTGTAATAGCATGATTGGACATTTCTTCTTCAAGACTAATCTCTATGGATGAACAACATTTGGTACTAGTGAATTGAGAAATTCTTATTGATAATAATTATTCATATCATCAACAGCCTCATCAATACTCATAAACTCCATTATATCTCTAGGAAATAACTTAACAATTCTTTCCTTCAAGTGGCAACGTATTCATTAATGGTTGAAAGGATTGCACATTGCATTATATATTCAGCTAAGGACATATTGTCTTCTAGGTCTGGAAAAACTAAATTAATAAGCATGAGCTCAGCAGCCTCCAGATCATCTTTGCAAATCACTTTCTTTTGGTAGGCGATGAAGTCTTCCTTATCTGTTGGTTCGGTCCCATTTGTAACTCGTATCAGGAAATTCGTATTTTGAGCGCACATATTTTTCATGAACTGAATTATCTCCATCTTCTCCCAGAGATACTATCTAAGCAAACTGAAATTAATAGTTTTTTACTTTGTTGCTCTTAATACGATTGGTAATACTTGTCAAAAATCTCTCTCAAACTTTTCCTCCAAATACTTCTGATGAGTCAATAATATCTCTAAGAGTTCTATCTATAGTTTCAATGGTGAATTTTGTGGCCATTGGTGCCTCATCCCATATAATTAGTTTGCTCTTTGTATCAATTCTTTCTTGGTCCTTTGTTTGGATATACTACACATTTTCGATTCATGTACTTGAAGTCGTATAACTAAACCTCGAATGTGCAGTGCGTCCTCCTAAAAGTATTGATGCCGCTACACCAATGATTGTTATTACAAGGGCTATAATCCCTCTCGATTGTACATTGTCCAACATTGCTTTGTATAGAAAACTTTTGCCAGTTCCTCCAGGTCCATCATCAAGAAACTACCACTTCAGTTGTTTTCAACTCTTTGAAGTATGACATCATATGCACATTTTTTTGTCTGCATTAAATTTTGATGAAACCTCAATATCTATATACGGGTCTTCGATTGATTCTTCATCAATGATTTCCTTCTTATTAACTGAACTTTCAACGAATGAGCCATCTGTTAGTTGTAGCATATCAAACTGTGTAAAAAAAATTTCTAGGGTCTGAATGAAGGATTGTATATCTTGCAAAGTGCATTGTATAAGGACATTCAAAGTTTTCTCACCATCTTTTAAGTAGTCTTTACATATTGGTTCAAATAAAGGTCTCATATAGTCTTCGAAACGTCCGCGACATTTCAAATAGTCTTCGAAATGCCTGCGACATTTCAAATGCAGCAGCTCCATCGCGACATTCAATGACACTTTGCTTATATTATAAAAGTCCATCTCTTGTGCTACTTCCTGGAATGAGGAGTATTTTATTGCATTCACGGTTAATAGATTTCCAAATGACGTTTGTCCTTTGACATGATTCAACAGCAAACATAAATAGTATCCCTCTCCTTCATTAGGGTCACCCCAAATATTCGAGAGATTACTTCTCCTTTTTTCCTTTGTGTCCATATTCGCAATTTTCTATTCAATACATAATGTTCAGGAAATTCCCTGTACAGCAGGTTCTTAGCATTTTCGTTGCTCCTACACATTTCAATGTACTCAATCAACATTATCCTTGAGACATGGCCTCATTGAGTTACATCTTTCAAGTTCTATTTTTTCCAATAAGACACCAATTGCTTATTTGGAAGGTGCAGCTATAAGTTTATAACTGCGGGGGAAAGTCCATTCAATCTGAAATCATATATCCTCGATAAAGTTTTCTGTGCTGAAACTCACATTGCATCTTGAAAATCTTTTATTTCATTGATAATTCTTGTATCATAATCTTATGATATGAACACAAATGTTATATCATGTGCTTTATATATGTACTTGTACAAATATTTAACGGCCTGTAATCAAGAACTTATCTTAGCATTGATATGACAGTTGTATCTCAACAGTAAGTATGGATTGTGTGGAACCACCCATTGGTTATTTAGAGTCATGTTTCTACTTTCACCTATAAATGATTATGTTTATATGATCTAAATTAATAAAACACACACACATCATCATCATCATCAACCATTAGAAACTTAAAAATGATGATTTCATGTAAAATAATTTGGTAATTAACCTGGTTTCCATTATTACTTCTTTTTTATATTGGATATGCATCTGTTTCTTGCATCATCTTTGAGTTATATGGTAGTGGTTCCTGAATCTGCATGCTCCATTTACCATGCATGAACTCTTAACATTATAATGCCAAATGACCCATATATCATATATCTGCTTACAACATCATAAAGTGTAGGATCGATTTTCCTGTCAGGATTCTCAACACAGACGTAGTTATCATATTGGTTTGCATTTGTTATTATTTATCCCACTTTTCAAGATCACTAACATGTGCGTGGGAGAGTCCTATCTTCTGAAATTCAAAAACATAAATATAAGCAGCAACTTCACTGAATATTTCTTTCTTCACAACCTGGTCTTTCAGATCTTACAATTTCCCTAAAAACGTCATTGACGTGAGATCTGGCCTATCTTGAGGGAATTGTCCTTCTTTTAGTTTTTCTTCTACTACTTTCCATTCCAAACCGCAAGTCATGTTTTCCAAAACGTTGTAACAATGTCGTTGCATCTAAATAACATTAATGCATATTTCTTGGTCCAATAAATGAGGCTAGAAGAACAACATGTCACCCAACTTTATCTCCTTTTGTTTCTCCAACACTTACAATATCAATAGAGCTCAGCTATGATCTAAGATCATTGGGTTCTATAGAACTCAAGACGTGTTGTCTCAACTTTTATATATATGTCGACAACGTACTATTGTAGAAGTCTTCCAGCCAGGCGTAGTATTGATTTGGATGAAGACCTTATTTTGAGCTTGTATCAGTAATACTCTCTGCATGATACTTTTAATGAACCACAATTTGAGATGCCTATCAATGATATTGAGAAGGGAAATTTAGTATAACAGGTAATATTCATTAAGTTTTAAATGTTAAAGTATGCACTAACATGATTGCAATATATTTTACACTTTGATGCACATTTATAATCAAATCTTCAACTGAGCTAAAGATCATTATGTGTTCACATGTTGTGTTAGAACATGTAGAGAGATTTTCAATATTATTCCTTCGCACATGATAGGAGAGCTCCTTTGGTTATCTTCTAAATCAAACTCAAGAAAAACAACTGAATCTCTCTCCTCTCTCTCCCCTAATCACCATTTACCTCCTACACCAGCCACGACGTCAATTGTCACCGTCATGCTCTCTTTGTCGACCTTTCTCTTGTTCTCATATCCTGTCTCTCTCCTTCTTTGTCTCTCTCTATATTTCTCTTGTCTCTCCGTATCTCTTGGTTTTTATCTCTCTCAACTTCTCAACTTATTGTTACGATACTTTCTCCCCCAATTTATCCCATTTTTAGCGAGGTTTGATTTCATGCTCTTGCAATTTTTAAATCGCCATAAATCTATGTTTCATTTAATGCTCTTGTCATTTTGCTTGCAACCACTTTCAAAATCTGGGTTTCTGTCGTGGATTACGGTTTAAAGTTTTAGCTCGTGCCTGAGTTCTCTATTACTTGGGATTTTTTATGAGGTTATAGAGAAATTGAAAATAAGAAGAATTTCAAAGGTTAGCTTCATTCAAATTAACCGTTTCAACTTGAGCTAAAATTAGTTAGTAAAATAGGTCAGTTACTGGGGCATTATTTCTCAATCCGTATTCTTTTTGCTTGCATGTTGCATTTAGGGTATGGGTATAAGTTTGATCAAGAGGAATTAATTATGTCACTACCATTATGATAGGCTTGAAATGCAAGGGTTTAATCCCTTTCCCAAGGGTAATGAACTTGAATGATGTAATCTTAGTTACCACATAATGTACCATTATTGCGTCTTATCACAGTTGAATAACTATATCAAATAGGATAGAGATTCACAGTACGCTTGGTGTATAAAACTTAGTATTTATACTGTAATTACCACATGTTTTAAGATATCAAAAAAATTCTTCATAGTTCGAATAGAGAGTAAATATTTTTTTTGTAATTTGTAGTGTTTGAGATTTACTCCTGAAATAAATGCAATAATTAATAATGATTGGTGAATGAAGGGACGGGAATGCCCGACTTATCAAAGTTTTGAATTCGGCGCTAGGGAATTCACATGAAAGAGAACGTGGAATTCTCAATGAAAAATACCCTCTGAACCGAACGTAAAATTCGTTTAGATGAGTCTAGGGTTTAAAGCAGACACAGTCAGCATAAAGAATCTTTCTCNTATATATATATATATATATATGTAACCTGAGTTTCTCCTTTTGTTTTATGTTTTCCTTTGTTCTAGATTGTTGGCGTTGATAACACGTTTAGAAGAAAGTTTGAACGAGAAGAATATCTGGAGCATGCTCGAGAGTGCGAAAAACAGGTTCTAATGCTTTGGAAATATCTAATTAATATCCCTTTCGTTCTAAGTTGTGTTCCTTAAGTTTTTTTACCTCTCAGTTCAATGTACTGATTCATATTTGCAATTCAGGAGGGTGAATTGCGGTTTAAGTCCAAATGTAAATACACATATGTGAATAATCCTCTTTACTTTGCTTCCAAATGTGTATCCTAGTTTTGATTTCCAATTAGCTCATGTCTCTCCAAATTATAAGAATCCAGAATTTTTTAACTTTGAAGAGTTTATGCAGTTTACTTCGTGCAGCGAAAGCACCACCTACGCATAGGAAACCCTTGAAACGTAGGGATTATGTGGTAGACCTTGAATCTCGCTGAGGGAAAACTCAGGTAGGTTACTATATATTCATATGTATGTTTCTCTATGTTTAAGCTAAAATTCGATACTATCAATGATCTTGCACTTCGCTGTTAATGTTGGCGAATTCATAAAGTTGCATATTAAGTTACTTTGGAATGTAATTCCTTTTCATAGCTCCACAGGGGAGTACCTTTCACCTTTTGATCTCTACTTTACACATTGAGATTCATAGGATGATAGGAAAATGGAAGTTGTGGCCAGAACAGTTCCATAGCAAGACTAAAATAGTAACAGTTCCATAGCAAGACTAAAATAGTAGTTTAAAGGTTGATTGAAGTAATGGGCTCATCCGGATTGTTTTTTCATGTATATTGGCCTGGCTATTTAAATTTTCAAGACCATTACTGTTATCCATAATTGTTTTATTCTGAATTATTGGATGGTAGAATTTTAAGAACTGGGAAGGCGTCCTGCCTAGTGTAAAAACTATTGTATAATAATTGTTCCTTTCCAATCACGGATGTAGTTGCTCACTTCATTAATAGTTCTCAACTTCATTGTTTTTTCTTTATATTTCATGGGATATATGTTATTTTATTTTCTGATTGCGTGCTAAATTTGATTACATGATCGCTAAGTTTTTTAATCTCTAAATTTAAGATATAAGATTTGCTCTAAAACTTTCATCCTTTACTGACTTGAAACTTCAGAGGGATAAAAAGGAGACCACTCACTTCTACCTTGGTCTCCTACTTTATCTTTTCCCATTGCAGGTGTGGAAAGAGATGTGGAGCAGAGACATTGTTGGTCTGATCTCATCCCTGAGATTTAGTCATCAACAATTGGTGGCGTCTGTGGGAACTAAAGGGTTAGCATACTTTGCCTCATAGTTTCCAACCGAAGAGTTAAGAAAATGAGTTGAAGATCCAACTGGACAACAAGATCTAATCGAGAGCCAGCTCCTTCTGTGCATTCCAGGGAGCCCCCAATTCCTGATGAGGTGCCAGCTCCAGCACCCCAACCAAATCGAAGGGTCAACGCCCGAAGAAACCACCCAACCTAACGAGAGGAAATTGATGAGTTGCAAAGGCAGGTCCAAGCCCTCACTCTAGCCCTTAACCATCAGCGTTGAGCCCCTCACGTTAGGACCCACCATCCAGAGGAGGACATAGAAGATGAGGTGGAACAACAAGATCAGAACACTGGGACTAGCACTGGACTACCCCGGGGTACGCATCCTAACAACTCCGAGGATCTACACATGATGCTCAATGAGAAAAGAAAGGCACAGACCGAATTCAGGGACACAACCGAAAGCGATTTGGGGCTAGGGGCAAAGATAAGACAACTTTGAGAACAAATAGGTGTCATGAGGCGAGTTCGAGCTATGAAGGTCCCCTACTCAGCAGAGGCCCTGCTTCAACATGTAGAACCTGTAAACTAAAAACTCACTTGAAATATTTAACTTTTGTATTCCTCTAAGTTATATTTGCAAATGAAATCAACAAGCCCTTTATATAGACTCTACTCTTGCCAAAAAACTGAAAAACAATTAAATCTATCACCCCTTGGCCTTTCATCTACAAAGACTCTTGACCTTTTATGTTTCCACTAACTTCTAAATTGAAAAAACCCACTAAAAAATAACATTTAAAGTTTATTCAACAAAACCTTCATACATAGAGGAGATCATGCGCGCTGAGATGCCCCTATATTTTAACATGCCATCCATCACGCCCTATAACAGCACTAGGGACCCTACTGAGCACTTGGAGACTTTCAAGATTTGGATGGAGCTCCAGGGTACCCCAGGGGCTATTAAGTGAAAAACGTTCCCTCTTACATTAACGTCTTTAGCCCGCTCTTGGTATCGACAACTAAACCAAGCTCTATCTTGTCATTTGGTGAACTCAATAAGATGTTCATCCATCAATTTCTAGGAGGTAGAGATCAGAGGAAGCCTGCCACTCATCTCCTCACCGTTAGACAGCAGAAAGATGAGAATCTACGCGACTATGTTGTCAGGTTCAATGTAGGAGGCCCTGAAAGTGGAGGGGTATAGCGATGACATAGCCCTCACAACAATGATGGCCGGGCTAAGCGACATTAGATTGTTATGGTTCTTAGTAAAAAAGACACCCACAAGTTTTACTGAGCTCCTTACCCATGCCTAGAAGTATATGAGCGCAGCTGAGCTCCTAAGCTCGCGGGGTCTGAAGAAAAGACCTCGTGAGGAAACAAGAGCGCTTGAGCCAGGCAAGCCAAAGCCTTTACTTGCAGACCGATTTGTTAACCTCAGTCCATTGAAAACACCTCGAGAGCAAATACTCATGAAAATCGGAGATAAGGGATTGCTGAGATGGCCATAAAAATTGAAAGGAAACCCGAAGCACCAAAACAAGAATAGATATTGCTTGTTTCACAAGAACCATGGGCCACACAGCTGAATGTCATGACCTTAAGCAGGAACTCAAAAACTTGGTCCAAAGGGGGTATCTCAAGGAGTACGTAGCTGCTAGATGATGAGAGTACAACCCACCACCATCGCAAGGGGCTGCCAAGGAAACAGGACCCCCCGAAACAACCACTAGAGAGGTGAAAACGACATAGGGAGGACTGCATAGAGGCAACTCCAACCAGAGCCGAAGGAACTTAGCCCAACAAGCAAAGAGGGAACCTGATGCCTATTTTAATGCAACCCCTATAACCTCTCATTACCTTCACGGAGAGCCACAGGTCACCAACACTTATTACTTCATACCTTCACAAGAAGAGGTGACCTTTATTGATCGAGACCTAGTAGGTGTCCACCACCCCCACAATGATGCCTTGGTAGTCAGCCTCGCCATTGCAAATGTTCAAGTTCATCGATTACTTATTGACATGGACAGCTCTGCCGAAATACTAGGGATGGAAGCCCTGATGCAAATGGGACTTGACCCTAATGACTACATTCCGAAACCACAAGCCTAGTAGGCATTGGAGGAGAAATCATATTCCCTCATGGGAGCATCGAACTTCCAGTCACCATGGGAGAGTACCCACAGTAGGTCACGCTGATGACAAAGTTCCTGGTGGTCCACGACACCCAAGATTACAATGGGATCATGGGGTAACTGTTTATACACATGGCTAGAGCAGTCTCATCATCTTACCACTAAGTTATGAAGTTCCCCACTCCACATGGTGTGGGAACTATCAAAGGAGGGTAGAGGTCCTCTAGATAATGTTATGCCACATCATTGCGTAAGAGAGAATTGCCTATTTTAATGCTCCATGATCCTGAGGGCGTGATAGAAGAAAGAGAAAGTGCCAGCCCACAAGACACCCCATTGCAAACAACACCGGATGACCAAGACGAAGGTAGGGCTCGTATGGAGCTAGTAGAGGGGGTTAAGGAAGTTGTTTTGTTCACAAGCGACCTAACTAAAGTAACTAAGATTGGGAGTAACCTCACTAGTGAATCAAAAGCTGAGCTAATTACGTTCCTCCGATCTAACATGGATATCTTCTCCTGGAAGCATGGTGACATTCCAGGGATAGGCCCAAAGGTCATAGTACACAGACTATGGGTGAACTCCAAGGCTAAACCGGTCAGACCAAAGAAGTGACAATTTGACAAAGCAAGGGAAATGGAGAATGTGGACAAGCTCTTAGAGGCTCAACTCATCAGAAAGGTCCACTACCCCTAGTGGCTAGCAAATATAGTGATGGTAAAAAAACCTAATGGGAAGTGGAGAATGTGTGTTGACTTCACCGACCTTAATAAGGCATGCCCCAAGGATAGCTTCCCACTTCCAAGGATAGACCAGATGGTGGATGCCACATTGAGGTATGAGGTGTTATGTTTCATGGATGCATACTCGAGCTACAATCATATACGAATGTATCCTTCTGATGAAGATAAGACTGCATTCACCATCGAAAGGGGTTTATATTAGTATAGAGCCATGCTCTTTGGGTTGAAGAACGCTGAGGCCACATATCATCATCTTGTCAATAAGATGTTCGAAGAGAAAATAGGGAGGAACGTGGAAGTATACGTTGATGACATACTTGTTAAAAGCACGACTATTACTTCCCTCTTGACAGACTTACCTGAAACCTTTTCAACTCTAAGGGAGTACAATATGAGGCCTAACCCAGCCAAGTGTATTTTCAAAGTAGGAGCAGGAAAATTTCTTGGCTTCATAGTAAACCAAAAAGGGATTGAAGCAAACTCAGATAAGATCCAAGCCCTAATGGAGATACAACCACAACAAAATGTAAAAGAAGTGCAACAGTTGAATGGATGAGTTATTGCCCTGAATCTGTTTGTGTCTCGAGCTACAGACAAGTGCCTCCCCTTTTTTCGAGCACCAAAAAAAGGAAATGATTTTCAATGGACAAATGAATGCAACAAGGCCTTTGAGCAACGAGGGAAGCCGCCCTTATTGAGCAAGCCTGTCTCAGGGGAAGTTCTCTTTATGTACCTGGCTGCCACTCCAGCTGCAGTTAGCTCAACCCTAGTCAGGGAAGAAGGGAAAATTCAAAGGCATGTGTATTACACCAGTAAAGCTCTCACCGACGCTGAGTCATGATACATAGACTTGGAAAAACTAGATTATACACTTGTTACATCTACCCGAAGACTGAAACCATATTTCCAGGCACACCCAATAACCATCAGGATCGAGTATTTGCTGAAGCAGGTGTTGATGAAACCTAAAGTGTCTAGAAGGATAACTAAGTGGGCTATTGAACTATCAAAGTTTAAAATAAAGTTTGAACCAAAGACTGCAATAAAAGGTCAAAGTCATGGCCGATTTCTTGGTGGAGTTAGCCCCGACCTCGGTCCAAGATGAAGAAACACTATGGGAACTTTTCGTCAACAAATCCAGCAACGCAGCTGGCAGTGGAGTGCGTCTTGTCCTCATCACTCCTGATAAGATCAAACTCGAGTATGCCCTCAAGTTTGGGTTTTCAGCGACAAATAATGAAGCATAGTATGAGGCACTGCTAGCGGGCCTAAGGTTGGTTGTGGCCTTGGGGGTGAAGAATCTTATAATATACAGCGACTCGTAACTTGTGGTGGGATAAGTGAAGGGAGACTTCCAAGCCAAAGATGAATGCATGGAACAATAACTTACCCAAGCCAAGACCTTCCTTTTAAGACTTGGAAGCCATGAAGTCAACCACATCCTGAAATTCCAGAACAGTAATGCTGACTACCTAGCAAGATTAGCCTCAGCATCTGGACATGAGCTAGACAGGGCTATCCCGATGGAACACCTCGCCCACCTAAGATTTGGGGTATTGGAGTCCATGGAATTAGACCTCGCCCAGGACGAGTGGATGGATATTTTTTCACTATCTACTTCCGTGTGGATGAATATTTTATGCAGATTTGGCATTCCTCATACTATCATGACAGATAACGGGAAATAGTTCGATAAGACAAGGTTTAAGGAATTTTGTGATAGTTTTGGCATCAAGCACATCAAGTCCTCCCTGGCCCATCCCCGGGCTAATGGACAAGTGGAGGAAGTCAATAAAATGATCAAACACACCCTGAAGGTGAGGCTTCAAGACTTGAAAGAAGCATGGCCAGAAGAACTTCCTAGGGTCCTGTGGTCTTATTGAACCATGGCTCGAGGGTCGAAAAGAGAGACCCCTTTCTCTATCACCTTTCGAATGGAAGAAATGGTCTTAGTAGAAATTGGGTTGCCCACGACAAGCCAGTGCTCGTATAATAAGGAGGTAAATGAAGAAGCCTCCAGAGTCTGACTCGACCTAATCGAAGAACATCAAGAATAAGCTTATCTTAGGACGTTAGCATATAAGCAAGGGGTTGCCCGCCATTACAACTCACGAGTAAAGATAAGGTCGTTCAGGGTAGATGACCTGGTACTGCGAAAAGCAGAGTTTGGGCCTGATCGTGCCAAAAGACCTATTAGCCCCAGCTGGGAGGGACCTTATAAGGTTGTTTGAGCACTAGGGCCTGGAACATACGAGTTAGAAGATCGTTGGGGGAACATACGTAAGCACACATGGAACGCAGAACACTTAAAAGTGTATTTCCCTTAAGAAGAAGTATGATTTTTGAAGACATGATTGTATGACTAAAATATGAATGAAAAAGCCTAAGTATGGCCCCTTCTGAGTATCCATAGCAATTTTTAAAAATTTGGGTCATACCTCACATCCGTTACTACTATAGTCATTACCACTATGACCTCGGGGACCTTCAAAGAGGTAGAAAACCCCAAAGTCGATAGGCTGAACCCCACGGTTAAGGCAACTAAGACCCTCGGGCTCTGTAAAGTAGAAGCGAACCCAAGGGCCAACATGCCAAACCCCACAGTCAAGGCAACTAAGACCCTCATGCTCTTCAAAGTAGAAGCGATCATGAGGGCCAATAAACCGTACCCCACGGTCATTACAAAAGTCAATCTCAAAGTAAAGGGCCAATAAATCATACCTCACGTTCATCACTAATACAACTCCCAAACTCTTCAAGATCGAAGCGAACCTAGGAATTTGTCAGACCTAACCTCACTACCTATCAATACACTTCAGCCCGAACTGACTATAGAAAAAACGGTCCATGCTAGGGGGCAGGAAGGGTCATTACTAAGACTCTAACGAATGAAGGATCATTACTAAGACTCTAACAAATGAAGTACAAAAGCAATGCACAAAGAAACAAAATTACAATTAGTATCCATAAAAGTCAGCAAACATCATATGTTCCATTTATATATACCCATTACATCATATGCCCCATTACAATCATATATCACAAAAAAAACATAAAAACAACCAAATATGTGTTTACTAAAGATCAAATCGGGGGAGGATGAGGAGGAGAGTCAACAGACATTCTCAGAAGAAAGCTGAGATCCAAATGGGGTAATGCTCCAAAATCAATCTCCTTGTTGTGGCTACTCTGGCACCAAATTCTTTAGCCCTCATCGATTGAAACAAAGTTGCATTCCTTTCAGCTGCCTCGGTACACCTCCGAGCAGACTTGACTTCAGACCTAGCCTGTGATAACTTAACTTACACCCTAGCCAGCTCATATTTTGACCCTTTAACATCATTATGGGCCTTGGCTAAGGTATCCTCTACCTGGGTTAGTTTATCCTTCACCATGGCTTGTTTAGCCCTAGCCTCTATAACTGCCTGCCTAGCAGGGATGAGTTCACGTTGTAGGTTCTAGGAAGAATTCTTGAGCTTAGTCTTTTCCACTTGCAGTTCTTTGACATTGACAATAACTCTCTAAATGCTCATATCTTTCTCCCGCACTTGTGAATGAAGAGCCTTAACCTCATCCAGGGCGGAACTTAAGTCACTATCATATGCATCACGCGTAACACGACAATCTTTGAGTTCTCGGGACACTTGAGCATGTAAGTGTTGCGTGGCCTTTAACTCCCCAGTCAAGCGTGCAATGGCGTTCGTATGCAGGCGCCATGTAGCCTCTCAATACTCTACATTCCCCCGGTGGACCACCTCCAACTCCCTTGATAAAGACAAAGTCAACTAAATAAAAAAAGAGGGTATATAGATCAACCTACGTGGAGGTGGCAACATTAATGGAAGAGAGGCCTTGGTCTCTCAATTCTAAAAGCCCTAAGGCCCCGTCAACTGTGAACCTCTGCCTATGCCCCTTCAGAAAGGCCCTCATGTCAGTCCTCATCCTAATAAGGAACTCATGGCTTTGGTCAGCGTTATGGTCGTCGCTATCAGGAATAATCACCTCAGGGATTTCCTTAGCCTCAGAGGGGTCTGCATGCTCATCAAAGGTAGCATCTCCTGCAGACTCCTCAGAACCCTTGATATCACAAATAAAATCACGAGTGGCCAAGGACTCACCCCTAGTACATCCACAAACGTCAGGGAGGCCCCCGAGATCTGGTTCAATTGTCTCAACATTATGACCTCTATCAAAGCATCCCACCCCTTTAGCATCAGGACCCCCTAAATCGAAAGTCACCCCATCATGAATGTCTATTTCATCATGGGATTCCAGAACACTATAAACCACCTCGGGATGAACCGTATCGACATCGGGGTCTGTAACAACATCAAGTCCTCTTCCACGCAGTCTCGTCGGACAATGTCACCCTCAATATAAGGAGGATATGTTAGGTCTGCCGTAGTATGGATGGTATGGGGTCTAGACTTGGAGGAGGAGGTGTCAGGATGCTCGAAAAGGTCTTTAAGTTTAGCCATGTCATCTCCCTCAACCCTCACATTCTTTGGGCAAACACGTGACAGAGGCTCAATATACTCTATGTGAGTATTCTGAAGAGGTGTAGAAAAGGAACAAGAAGATCTTGCAAAGTTTTCAAAACCTCTAACCACAAGTTGAGGAGCGTAGGATGACCCACCAAGGCCATCATGGGTGTTGTTTGCCTGTCAAGGGGTGTGAGATGGACGGTCGACGCCATCAAGGGTGTTGCTGGAACGCTGGGGGGCATGAGAGGACCCTCAAGAATAGCCCCCACTCTTTGAAGTAGGGGACGGATCCTTAACCTTTTCCCTTTTCCTCTTCTTAGATACATTCACGTGCTTCTTGGCCTTAGATACACCTGAGGAATTAAATAAAGACATAAGTTGCTCATAAAAAAGCTATATGCAAAGACAGAACAAAAAGAAAGTGATGAATAGATAAGTTATTTACTATGTGTTAAAAGTATACCCCGACGCATGTGGACATCGACGGTGAGAAACAACCCCAATTTTACTAAATTATGCTCGCTCAAGACCTCTGAATACTTTCGCGTCTTCGATAGAATCTAGAATGTCAACTCGATCTACTTCAGCATCGCACCATTTAACTTAGGGTGATAGCCTTTCATCCATGTAATCACAAAAACATAAGGAATAACTCTAACAGTTGCTAAGAACATATTTGCATGTATGTATAAATATGATGAATTGGAAAGAAAGTGGACTCTCACCAGGAGTAAGCACAAGATCCGTAGGAGTAAACCTGCGAAGAACCTCCCATGACTCTTCCAGGGAGGACCCTACCAGTTTGGCCCACTCGCCACTAACAAAAAACCAATAGGGGCAGTGTAACGCGAGTGCACGCGAATTTCCCACACGGGGGCTCAACTAAAATATCCACGTTCCTCCTGTCTTGAGCTGAAATAGATATTGTATTACTTTGAAATCAAAGGGAGTCTTAAGAATGACCCCCCATATCACGTATCCTCCTAAGATATTCCTTTAAGAGTTAGGAAAAAGCTAACATTGAGCGCAGTGTAACCTCCTGAGACTGACAAAAAACAATCTCACCGTCGGGAGGGGTACTGGCTAACTCTTCAGGATGAGGAAGTCATAAAGTGATTGATTCAGGGATGGAATACTTCTCCTAAAGCTCCTCCAAATGTTGCTAAGTCATGGTCCTCGGAACAACGTCACTCACATAAGTCTCCTTCATGCTCCCCCTAGCCTCACATTGCCCATGATCACTTCCCTCACCCTCTGAACCAACCTCAAGATCGGCCCCATCTGAGCCATGACTACAAGCTGCTTGTGATTCACCACCCTCTTGACCTCTAGTGTCCAATGAGGGGACCCTGGATCTTCAGCCTCAGATAAACCCAACTCAAATAAAAGAATCATTTTGCAAATCAGAAGCTGAAGACAAGATTAAGCAAAGAACGGGAAGACAACTATGACCTAAAAAATACAAAAAGTAAGGGTCATTCAATATAGATGAAAAGGGGACCTAAAAATGGGTAAGTGTATGATAATATAAAAAAAGGGGTAACAAAGTAATGAGTCTAACCACAACTCCTCGGGTCCCCGTGGCTAGTCCTAGGGGAACCCGAGGCCAGTCCGCAACCAAGGAACATGATAACTCTATGAAAATAGAGTTATATTAGCTCTTTCATACTATTTTATTGATTAGATGGGAGATGTTAGAGTTTATTTAGATTATATTTAGGCTAGTTTGCTTAGTTAGCAGTTTAGGTTTAGTTGTACTTGCCTGCTAGTAATTTTGAGGTTTTCAGAGTTAAATTGATTACTTAGGATTTCTTGGTGTAGGACTTCTTGTTTGCTGGAGCTTTTGAGGAATGCAGCTTGTTTAGTTGAGACCCTGGACGTTTAATGCCAGTGCGGCAGGTGCTCTGGTGTGTTTTGAGTGCGTGCAAAAATCTGTTATGGGGATTAATCATTGCATCAGAATTAGTTATCTAGGTGTCGTAGCGTCCGGCATTTGGGATCCCCTTCCTCACTTAGCGCTCAAAATGTGCCCTTCGAGCTAAGTGAAACCCTAAAATTTGATCATGGTATTTACTACTGTGCTTCCATTTTTGGGGAGGTGCGGAGCAAGAGGAATGAAAAATGGGGATATTAATTTTTGAGGTAGACGACAGTAGCTTGTACGAAGAAGACCTACGCTAAAAAGAAGGACAAAGAAGACGATAATAGAAAAAGGAAGAAAAGAAGGAAGTAGACAAGGGAGTTGGAATAATATTTTAATTTTTTCCTCCTTTCTTCCATTTTTCATTATCTGTCTTTATACATATTTTGTTGTCGATACCAATGTATTTGATGATTTGTGAGTTTGCCATTAAGCTGACCATGAGCTAAACTGTTTATGGCTAGCATGGTGATGTAACTTTAGATTTTACTTTATCTTGTTAATCTAAGTTTGTCTGATTGCTTATCTTAGCATTTTGATTATCGTGTGTTAATGATGATTTCTCTTAGTATCTGTCCAATACTACTAGAAAACAAGTTACATTGATGCTTGGCCTAGATTAATCTAGTGGAAAATCGTAATCAATACATGAGTACATAAGTTGAGAATACATGAGCATTTGATTCGTGTAAACTTAGGTATTTTTGCATGTTGCATATAAATATGAGCAAGCCTTGTAACTTTAAGCCAACACTTACATGGATCTTACATACTTAGCTAAAGACTTAGATACGAAGTTGTCTAAGGGATGCTTGATAATCACGCAACCAAAAGTTGTAGTGCCTTAGAGCTTAGGTAATGTTTTTGAAAAGCTACAGCAGAAAACTTAGTTTGATGAAGATAAGGTAAATGAAAAATGAATTGACCCATGCTAGCCCATTTGTCTTGTTGAGATTCTTATACATCTTGGTAGCTTTGTTGCAATTTTCTGTCAATAGGTACTTAAGTGTAATGGTATTTCTTAGAATTTAAATTTAAAATCACGCTGCTCAAAAGTGTTTGCTATAACATTATTTCACATCTTAAACCTTGTTTCATTTTTACACCATAAAATTTGTCCTCGTTGTTGGTTCAACACTCTTCTTATCACTTTATTACTTGGTTGCGACACTTGCACTTGCGTAGAACATCTTAAAGAAGCATCAAGTTTTTGGCGCCGTTGTTGGGGAGGGATTAATGGTGTAATTGTGTTTGAACTAAATTAGTATTTAAGTTGTGAAAGTTATTTACTAGTTGTTCTGTGGTGTGTACAGGAAAGTGAAATATTTTATAGGTGCAGACACCAACTTCTAGAAGCATTATTTGACCTAGAGATTGAGAGAACCTTAAAAGATATCAAGAGGGAATGCAGAATCGAAGCTGCAGTAGTTAACATGGCTGCACCTAATGGAGAAGAAATATTGAATGAAAGGGTCACAAATACAGATGAAGCCAACAATGCAAACAATGATAACACTAATGTCATTGTAATGGTAGATGACAGAGAAGGAGCGCCTAATGGAGAAGAAGTATTGAATGAAAGGGTCATGAATACATATGAAGCCAACAATGCAAACAATGATAAGACTAATGTAATTATGTTGTGCTTCAACCGCAAGCAATGAACCCATGAATTGTCAGACCGGAAATCCAAGGAGCCCAATTTAAGCTTAAACCCATTATGTTCCAAATGATCCAAACATTTACGCAGTTTAATGGCCTACCTACAGAAGATCATCATCTTCCCTTGAGAGTTTTCATGGAGGTCAGTGATGCATTTAAAATCCAAGGAGCTACGGAACATGCTTTAAGGATGAGATTGTTTCCCTATTCACTAAGAGATAGAGCAAGAGTTTGGTTGAATTCTTTACCATCTAACTCAATAAGAAGTTGGAATGATCTGGCTGAAAATTTTCTGTTGAAATACTTCTCGCCTATAAAAAAGGCCAAGATCAAGAATGAAATTACCTTATTTCATCAGCTTGAGGATGAATCATTATATGAATCATGAGAGAGATTCAAGGATCTATTGAGAAGATGTCCTCATCATGGTATACCTCATTGTATTCAATTGGAGACATTCTACAATGGGTTGAATTCTGCTACAAGACTAATGGTTGTGCCTCAGCAAATGGAGCCATTCTATCTAAATCCTACAATGAGGCATATGATATTTTGGAAATGATTGTAAGTAATAACTATCAATGGCCGACAACTAGAACAACTTCAGCTGCAGCATCTGTAATAGCAACCAAGAAGAAAAGAGGAATACATGAAGTAGATTCCATGACTGCTTTATCAGCACATATGTCATCTTTGGAAAATGTAATCAAGACCATGAGCATGAGATTACCCCTAGCGCAAAATCCAAACCAACAAATACCCCAATTGTTGTAAGAAGCTAATCAAGTAACAACAGTGTGTTGTGTGTACTATGATGGTGAGCACTTATTTGAGCAATGTCTAGGAAACCTTGCATCTGTGAACTATGTTGGAAACTACAACAGAAATATCAAAAGAACCAAAATTAGAACCCTTATTAACACTTATAATCCAGGGTAGAGGCAACATCCAAACTTTTCATGGACCAACCAACATCAAAATGCTGGAACATCTCAGATGTAGTAGAAGCAGAATTTTCCACCTGGATTTGCATCTCATCAAGCTCAAATTCAGAAACTATTCCTGATCAACCGAGTAATTTGGAGAGTCTATTAAAAGAGTTTATGATGAAGCATGAATCTGTAATTCAAAACCAATATGCAATTATTCAAAATCATGCAATTTCTTTGAGAAACTTGGAGAATCAAATGGGACAGTTAGTCAATGCACTTAATTCAAGACCCAAAAAATCCAAGAAGGGATGGTAACGAACACTGCAAAACCATTCAGTTGTAGAGTGGAAAAATTTCCTCTCAGCAAGATAAGCCTGAGAGCACAGAAAATGGAGAACCCAACTCAAGTAAGGATACAATTGAACAAGTTATCAAAGCACCTCAAGATTTAGTGTCAAAAGAGAATCCAATGGTTGAAATTGAAAGACCAGCACCACCATTTCCTTAGAGACTTCAGAAGAAAAAGATGGATGGGTAGTTTAACAAATTCTTAGATATGTTAAAATAACTTTATATCAACATATCTCTAGTAGAAGCTTTACAGCAGATGCCAAATTATGTTAAGTTCATGAAAGTATCCTCACAAAAAGAAGAAGACTGGGAGAGTTTGAAACTATAGCTCTGACTCAAGAATGTAGCATGATTGTTCAGAATAAAATCCCACCTAAAATATCCAAGGAGCTTTACAATTCCTTGTATCATTGGAGATACACACTGTGGAAGAGCATTATGTGACATAGGAGGAAGAATTAATTTGATGCCCTATCTGTATTTGAACATTTAGAAATTGGTGAAGCCAGGCGCACTACAGTAACTCCTCAAATGGTAGATAGATCAGTTGTATATAGTGAAAGAAAAATAGAAGATGTCTTGGTCAAAGTAGGAAAATTCATTTTCCCTGCTGATTTCATCATCTAAGACTATGAAGCTGACAAAGAATGCCCATTGCTGCTAGGAAGGCCATTCTTAGACAAAGAGAGCATTGATATATGTCCAAAAGGAGAGCTGATAATGAGACTGAATGATAAGAGGTAACATTTAATGTCTTTAACACCCTAAAATTTCCAGAAATAGAAGAAGAAGAATGTGCAGTAGTGGCTTGGGTGGACTCAATTATATCTAGTAAAATTTGGTTTGGTTGTAGTAAGGCTAATCTTCAAAAAGAAGATCCTGACTTTCAATTACAAGAATGCAGTGATGATGAAGTTAAGATTACATGGCTAGAAACCAAGCAAGGAACTAATCAATTCAAGAGACAATTGGAATCCCTTCAACTGTTAGAGAGGTTATTTAAGCCATCTCTGCTTTTAGTGGAAGAACCACCATGGGATCTTCCATTCCATTTTTTCTTTTTTCACCCAAAAAATAAAACAAAGATGGAGAGAGAGAGAGTAGGCGATGCATAAAGAAAATGGAAGTATGATTTTTTAGGGTATAATGTGTTTTAAAAAAATTATTTAAGAGAAATGGAAAAATGTCATAAATGAACATAAGAAAAAATAAAAGTGATAGGGAATTAATCTTGATGGTTATAAAAGTGAAAGGATAAAATAATCAGTCCATAGCTAACTTAAAATGAATCATTCTTGCACGCTATTAAATTGGTGCATCATTTTTATCTATAAGTTTTATAACATCTATTAAATTGAATTTTTGGGGGTATAATGTGTTTTAAGGAATTTATCTTTTTCAATGTTTGATTTATTATATATGTAGGTAGTTACATAATTTAGAAATGTATGAACGTGAGTCATATCGGCAATGATGCTCTCTTAGTCTTAGAACCCTAGACGAAAAGAAAAAGATGTTCGTGATGGTTCAATATCTAATCACACTGTATTCATCTTTTATCTCGTGTGTTCTGAATCTTCAATCTACAATAAAATTTCAATCGACTGATGGAGTTTCAATCGGGTGACGAAATTTTATTTGACTGATGAAATGTCATATGCCAACCAAATTGAGACCCTTACTTTAAGGGGAGACCCTTACTTTAAGGGATGTGGATGAATGGAAGGAAGGCCATTTTAGTCTATCAATTTGTTAGCGGTGTGGAAACTAGAAAAGAGGCTATGTATCTGATTACATGTTTCACCAGTTGATACTTGCTAACTCATAAGAAATTGTTAGAAGTGGACATGTCTCAAACAAATGTTGTTTATTTTTTACTAAAAAGGGAAGGACAAATCCACAAACACATTGGATAACGTACAAGGAATGATTCTTTAAAAACATACAAGGAATACAAAAATAAGACGGATAGGGAGAGGATATACAAATCATGTATTTTATCCTGAAGAATTTGAATTATCTCCTCATCTAATGTTATTTTATACGTGACAACTATTATTATTTCATTTCTGATAATAAAAGGTGCTAGCAAATCCTTAAAAAAATACTGAAGCGAGTACTAATAAGACTTTTCAACAGTTAATTTGACACGACGATGTCAGTTCTCAGTTCTTATTTACACCAGAATGAAACTGAGTTTAATTGAACATCAAAACTGGTCCTTTGCTTGACGAATGATGCCCAATGCCTCAGCATCATTTGCTGTCGTCGGAATGTTTAACGAATGCCGGATTTCACTACTCGAAGTGCGAAGGAATGGATTACATGTCTTCTCCGTCTTTAGCTTAGTCGGTATCTAAGACAAAACATAGTCAAGACTTCAATCAAGTAATATATGAGCTCGAGAAAACACATCCAGCAGAAGATCTCGAGAAAACACATCCAGCAGAAGATCTCGAGAAAATACATCCAGCAGAAGATCTCGAGAAAACACATCCAGCGGAAGAACTCGAGAAAACACATGCATTCCTAGCAAAAACAAAACTCAAAGCATTTCTGAGTTACAATGCACTGACAATATGAGTTTGTTTCAATTACGGAAAGTGTGTTTGGAAGTGCTTATACCTAGAAAAACTTTTATTCAATTAAATATCCCTAATTTAGAAAATAGTTACTCGAAAACTATCTGTTAGAAAAACTTAATATATACTTTGTACCATATTCCTATGCATTTTTAGAAGCATTTTACGAAACACTTGAGTATGTCTCTTGGAGAAGTGTTTCCAACTACTAAAATGCATGTCAAATAAAAACACTTGTGAAAGAAATGTGAGCTAAAATAGTATATTTTTTTTGTACATGAAAGTGCTTTCAACCAAACACATACCCCAACCCACCCTAAGTAGATATGCTAACAGCTTATCTCAATCAATTGTGATGGTAAGTTCAAGAGTGAGTAAAGAGGTAGGTAGCCCAGCATCAGCACGGGACCATAGATGACAAGGTCCTATTCAACATAAGGTAACCCCTTGATGTGGTCTACCATAAAGAACAAGCTAATCCATGCCTAGTAACTTCCATCTTATCATACTGATTTAGAGCTAAACTTTTTACTTTGATTTAAATGTGCTGGGCGCTGGGCTTATTAATTATATAATTCATGGAGTTCTAAACAAATAGAGAGAACTTCAGACTCAATATATAAAAGTAATCAGTTTGATACAAAATAAAATCTGGGTTAACCACATTTTTCACTCTAAAACTATCACCAAGTTATACTTTAAGCCCTAAAATTCTAAAACTTACAATTTTCCCAAACTATTTTTTCATCGGTATCCCACTATTTAAAAGTTCATTTTGACCCTTTCACTTAAAGCCGCTAATTTTTCCACATTCTTACAACTTTCAAAGTTGCTCAAAACGTCAACGTCTAGTGCATTTCATGTACCCTTACTTTTGTTTAATATTCCATGTTATCTAGTGGTCTATAATTACAGTTGTTCTTCGTTCTAGTTGTAGGGCACAAATGATTATGCATTTTGGGCTAAATGTAATAGTAGAGAAGGGGAGATAAAAGTAAGGGCAAGTGAATTAGGTTATACAACAATGTTTTGGGTAGCTCTATAACTAGAACGACATACAAAGATAAACAGTTCAAAAAGGAAGGTCTAAAATGAAATTTTTCAATAGTTTAGGAAATATATTTTAGAAATACCGGGTTTAAAGTATAACTTGGTAAAAGTTTGAGGGTAAAAAGTATATTTAACCCAAATTATTTTTCTCAGAGAAAGTGTGACTCACAAAGTATAAATGAATAGTCACCCACAGCAAATAATTGATATTTTACTTGTTGCCAAGAAAAAACATGGCTAACCAGGAAAGAATGTTTTTACGCATTACCGTTGGCAAACCCTTGCTGCGGAGATTGGCTACCTGGGTTGCATATAACTTGAGAGCCTCGTTCTTTGGATCTATAGACAAAGCAAATTTTGAATTGCTCTGCCAAAAAAGAATCTCATATCATAAATTTGACCAGCAAAGAGAAATGGCAGAAAGGATAAAAATAACTAACCAACGTGTACTCATGACCACAAAATATACTTGTATCTTCCGGTAAAGACGTGATCTTTTTGAGGGAAGTTGCCATCTGTGAAATAGATAATACAATTAAAATATGTACCGCATTAAAACAAGAACAGAAAAATTACTGAGCACTCCCAGGTGGAATGCTTTTTTCAACAACTAATTTCGTCTAATTGTCAATGTTAAAAGAACTTTCAACAAGATTGTTCCATCGAAGATAATATATTCTTAAAGAAGAGCAGGGCATAATGTTACATCATTTGTTACCCTCAGTAATTCAGTGATTCAGTAAATGTTTGGCGATTTATATTTAGTCCTCATACTACAGATTCAAATCCATGTATCACTTATAGAACAATCTATGGCCAATATCAACATAAACAACCTACAAATAGAAGCTTGATAAAGAATGCAAGTCAAACTTACTTGTTCAGGAGTTCCTTCGAAAAGCTTGCCACATGATAAGCTGAACAAAGTATCTCCAGTAAAAATTGCCCCTGATCCAGGGAAATAGAAGCTAATGTGACCTGAATGAATTCATATCAACACAGAAAATCAGAGAAAGAGCAACTCCATGTACGGTTAGCAGATCCAGACTAAAAAACTCCATACCACATCCATAAAAGATTGAACTACATCAAATAAGAGGGACCTAAAGGTAGGTTTACAAATGACATGGAAGCTATACATATGATATAAGGTGATGTACAATCATATTCTGTGCATAGACATTCTTCCTTTTCATCAAACGTGGCTGAATTTTTTTTTATAAGAAACAGATATATATATATATATATATATATATATATATATATATATATATAAAGAAAGAAAGAAAGAATGTACAAAGTAGGTTCGGATGAAAAGAATTCCTAACCAAGCATCAAAAGCCTATAGTTAGTCTATACAAGCAGCCATCCAATTACAATTGAGCATAAATAAAGGAACATCCTTAAAAGCCTTAGTATTGGCTGCCCAAAAAGGAGTGAAAAACTGTATTTTTTCCCGGACTGTATTAACATCGTCAGAGGTATCTTCAAAAATTCTTTTGTTCCTTTCTAGCCAAATGTACCAAAAAATTGCGAGCGCGCCAAAACACAAGAATGTTTTAACTTTCTTGTGGATTTTCAGCTGGAGAACCTCACCCAACAGCCCCTTTACATGCTCCTGAGGAACCCAACTGAAATGAAGCTCAGATCTCCATTTAGACCACAGAACATGAGCAAAAGAACAATGTATGAAGAGATGGTCCAGACTTTCTCCATTTGTGCCACACAACACACATCTCGAAGGAGACAGCCATGTTCGGATGTCTAGTTTGGACCACATCATGAGGGTTGATCTTATGGTGACCTTGGGATATAAATTTCCAAGGACAACTATGAGTAATGTTCTGAGCCAAATTGGAGTCTCATCTGTTCTCGTGAAGCCCATACTTGCTTAACAATGACGGAATGCCACAAAGAGTCTCATTCTAAAGGAAACTACCAATGCCATTTACCAATGAGAGCCATGTTGGATACAACAAATTTTCGATGCCAAGGCCCCCTTCCATGATTGGACGACAAACCATCTCCCAGTTTACCAAGTGATTTCCTCCACCTTTCTCAAATCCTTCCCAAAGAAAGTCAGGCATCTTCTTTTCAATTTTGACAGAAGTTCTACGAGGCAACCTGAAAAGCGAAAAATATGTGGGAAGACTTGCCAAAACTGATCGGATGAGCCGTTGTTAAGAAGCTCTTCCTCCACTGGCTCCCAAAACGAATCACTGAAAGGATTGCCTCCTAGAGGCATGCCGAGATATTGCATCGGCAAGTCATTTATAGTGCAATACAAAGAGCAAGCTAAAGTGGTCACATAATCTTTTGTTCTCCCTACCCCAACTATGGAGCTCTTTCCCAAGTTAACCTTCAAGCCCGCTACTACTAACTCGAAAATCTCCAAACTTTTGCAAGTGTTCCTCACAAACCTTTCCCCCTCTAAGAAAAAGATGGTGTCATCCGCAAACTGAAGGTGGGTAATGTGGACCCTGTCTCTTCTGACCTCAAATCCTTTAAGAAGTCCCACATCCCTTCCTCTGCATATTAAATCACTGAGAACATCGGCCGCTAGAGTGAAGAAAAGGGGTTAAGGAGACACCCTGTCTCAGACCCCTTTGGCTTCGAAATTTACCCCTCGGTCTCCCATTGACAATAACTAAGAAATTAGTCGTGGACAAACATCCTTTGACCCATTTCCGCCATCATGCGCCAAATCCTTTCTTCTCTAGAACCATATCGATGAAACCCCAATCCACATTGTCAAAAGATTTTTCAAAATCTATTTTGAACACATACCCATCTTTTTCTTAGCCACCATCTCATTTGCCACTAGAACCACATCCAAAATCTGCCTGCCTTTAACAAAAGCTCCTTGATAGCTAGACACCATGTCGCCGATGTGTTCCTTGAGTCTATTAGCCAAAACTTTGGATATGATCTTATATAGGCTGGTGACGAGACTGATAGGCCTATAATCCTTGATTTTAAAAGAGTTAGATTTCTTGGGGATAAGGCTAATATAAGTCTCGTTTGTTTTGGCGTATATGATGCCGGAATAAAAGAACTCCTCCAAGACTCGACAAAGATCATCTTTTATCAAGTCCAAACAAACGTGAAAAAATCCGAACGAGAAACCATCTGGACCTGGTGTCATATCTTTATTTAGCTCATTCACTGCTCGTTTAATTTCTTCCTCTTCAAATCGTCTCTCTAACCAAGCGCTACTCATCCCATGCAAGGACTTCTAAGTGATTCCGTCCATCTGAGGTCTGTCCTTCAGATTTTGAAAAAAGGGATTTATATAAGTTTATGATCGCATTGACAATATCATCCTCCTTTTCCACGATTGTCCCCTCATCCGTTTCAAGTTTTGTAATGAATCTCCTTTTCCTCCTGCCATTTGCCACACAATGGAATAGTTTGGAATTTGTATCTCCATTCTTTAACCAATTGATCCTTGACTTTTGTCTCCAACTTCTTTCTTCTTTGAGATGGATATCCTCCCATTGAATTTTAATCTCCTTTCACTCTCTTATAAGGTTTTGATCAATCCCTCCATTTATTTCCAAACTATCTATTTCCGCAATCCGATCTCTGCATTGTATTTTTTGGGATTCTAGGTTACCAAAAACCTCCCTATTCCACTCTTTCAGCCTCTTCTTCA
This sequence comes from Datisca glomerata, assembly GCA_003255025.1. Lineage (NCBI taxonomy): Eukaryota > Viridiplantae > Streptophyta > Magnoliopsida > Cucurbitales > Datiscaceae > Datisca > Datisca glomerata. The sequence continues at coordinate 1,501,247 of QANY01005263.1, read as the reverse complement.
AAGCTTCTACGCGCTTCATAAATTTGAAACCTTCCCAACCATTGCCAGACCACGAAATTCAAGTATCCTTAACCAAGCCCTTGAAATCTGGATGAGTCAACCACATATCCTCGAATCTGAAAGGGCTTGGACCCCATTTAAAAGGATTTGTGTCGAGGATGATTGGCCAATGATCAAAAGTCATTCTTGCAGCTACCAAAACTCTAGCAGCCGTGAAACAATCATCCCATGATTTGGAAGATAAAAATCTGTCAGCGAACAAACTGCATCAACTCGAAGATTAGACCATGTGAACCAGCCACTATTCCAAGGCGGCTCGCCCAGATTGCACTCCTAAATGAACTTATTAAAAGCACTCATACTTCTAGTAGATCGGCTGATCGAAAGTTTCTCATTCACATATCTAATGAGATTAAAGTCTCCTCCCACTAACCCAATCACGATTACATAACACTGAGAGTTCATACAACTCCTCCCAAAATTGATCCTTGATTTTATACTTGTTTGGTCCATACACCCCTGTGAACCACCAAGCCTAGTCTTCACCCGTCTTTATCTGGATGGAAACTGAGTAAAGCCCCACGAAGTAATCCACCACGTTAATAGTTCTCTCGTCCCACATGACAATGATGGCTCCTGAATAGCCAACTGATGGAAGCGCAACCCAACCAATCCTCCTAGAGTTCCAAATGGAGCCAATGATGATCTTGGAATTATTCAAAAAAATTCTGAATAAAGATCCCGAAAAAATCTCAAAACTTCCTTAACAATATCTTCTTCCTCCTCCAGAACTAACTCATTCATGAACTTTTTAATTTTCCTCCCACTAGCTATTCTGTGACACATCTTGGAATTATTCTCCCAATCCTTAAACCAATCAACTTTTGCCTTCTGCTTCCAAGAAATTTCTTCCAAAGATATGACCTTCTCCAATCTTATGACCTTCTCCATCTTGACCTTTTATTACACAGAGAAATCTGAAAATAAAGGTGAGTGGGCAGTAAAAAGTCGAAAAAACAGAATTTCTGGAGGTTTCTGACAAAAACAGAGGGAGATTTTGTCAGCGGCGAGGGGAGGCGGCGGCCGGCAGCATCTGGGGTGTCTTCGGCGACGACTGGGGAGGACTGAGTCGCCGTCGAAGAGATGACAACAGGGGATATCTGTGGTTTCTCGGACTATTGGGAATCTCGAGGTTTAGGGTAAAACTCAGGTCTACTCTCTGGGTGTCTCGGGTTAGGTATTTCAGGGGAAATGGATTCGTCGGTGAGGGAGACGGCAAAGCCGGTGGAGAAGGCGGAGACGCCGGCGAAAGAGCGGCGAGGGTGGGGTTCTCACAGGGAGGGGTACGCTTGAGAAAAGTTTCCTCAAGCCTACTTCCAAACGTGGCTGAATTTTGAATCCAATATTCTTTCTTGATGACTTCTACATCTCCTTTCACATCAAGAATATGCATATTTCCATTAAAGATAAAAACAATCTTGGGTGTAAATATCACTGCATTTGCATGTTTATTTCATATTTTACAACTTTATCTAAAATCTGAGCTTCACCGGTGTAAAATCTGAGCTTCACCGGCTTGAAATTGATTTTTTCCCTTATTGCAACTTATACATTACTAGTGCATCTCCATAAGAGGTTTTAAGATTACAATCCCCGTTCCCTGCCACGGCAGCATTGGTGAGAATGTAAAGGGAGAGCCTTTACATACTTTACCACCAATTCGGCTCGTGGTCGTCCACAATAACGAGGCATCCATGAACACCACATGGAAACAGACTAGGTCAGCTCTTATATCATTCTTTACACCCTTAACTACATCTACCTTTGCTTGCTAATAGTTGAGATAAAAAATCTTAGCCCATCTTTTACCGCAACAATTCTCCTAAGCATCACCAATCCAGGATTCCAAATATACATCACCTGTCCTTGTTCATATCGATAAAAAGCATTTATATACATCAGGTTAGGTATAGATTTAATAAATTTTAGTCTAAAGCAAGCTTTTTTATGTTCTGATACAGAAAATCATAATCACACCAGAAAGAAGGGGGAGAAGCAAAGATAATAAATATTTCAGGATGAATATTTCGGTACTATGAAGTGTCTCTAACTCTAATTCTAACTTGAAAGTTGGTAAAGAAAAAAAATCAGATGACTGTTCTAAGAAGCTCCATAAAATATTCATCACAAATATAATTTAAATCCACGTCAAATGACTATAAGGAAAATACTACAGCAAAATAATAGCAGCAGTAACTTTGATTAGCTCATTTTTTTTGTTAAAACTCTGATTAGCTTATTTATGGGTCTTTAGAAGAAAATGTTCCAGAAGGAGAAATTTCAGATAATATTCTTAACTATTTGGTTTAAAAAGTTCAACCTCGGGTATGACCAGGAGTTTCCATTACAAGGACCTCATGCCCAGCAAACATCCACTTGTCTCCATCATTCAAAGCAATATCAATGCCAGGAATTCTGTCTTTGTCTACTCCTGAGGCAATTACCTACAAGCAAGGAAAAGGAGAGTACTGTTGAAAAGGTGAGATTTTATTTCCTATTTTGCATTGTATAGCTGTAGTCATATTTTTCTTATTTACGTTATTTTAGGGTTGTTTGGTCAATACCGAACTCCAGAACTTTTCAAGAAAATCACAGGAATTTGCAAGTTTTATGGCAGAAGTCAAGTATTTAGCTTCTAAATGGGCGTGTTTTTTTTTTCAAGAAACAGAAATTTCAATAAAAGAAAAGAAAAAAAGGTCAAATAAAAGGATGAGACCACAAGAAGACCCCACAACCTAGGAAAAACACTAAAATAACTATCAAACCAACTACTAATGGGCGTATTCTTCTAATCTTTTTAAGGAAATTTCAATCTTTTTGGTTCTCTCAAACCGGAGAGGTGCTAAAGTGGATATACATATAGGATTACTTCTCATCTCTTGTACATTTTCACTTCAATGAAATTTATTGTTTCTTATAAATGAATAATCTTGAGGGGAAAGCTCACAATTATGGAGACACTCCAATGGAAAAAACATTCAAGTAAAATTTTAGTGCCTAAGAAGCCCATATTTACGAACTAATTGTATGTGTAGATGTAAATTGGTATTATCATCATTATTGAGCATACAACAAAATCTCTAAGCTAATAAGAGTTTAAATGTCTTTCTGTTTCTTTTGGAAGACTAATATAATTCACAATCATCTTAAATATATAAATATCATACCTTAGCCCCATACCTTGCTTTCAGTTCTGAATTTCCACCAGTGTGATCATGATGGTGATGTGTATTAAGTATATAAGTCAAATTCCCGTTTCTCCTACTCAAGGCATTGATTACAGGCATAGCTTCAGAAGGATCAACAACAGCAACTGTTCCTGTATCATCATCATGTAAGAGATACGCATAGTTGTCCTTAAGACACGGTACCTGCAAAAATAGAAAAATTTCATATTCATGTGTGCGAAAAAGCTTTTGAACAAGTGTTGCTTGAGACGCTAAGCATACCTAGGCACGAAAGAACCCTGAGGAATTAAGCGTGAGGCGCATGCCTTGATGCGGATTCATTGGTGACGGGTACTATATGGATAAGCTGTATGCTTATTTATATATTAATAAAATTTTCAATCTATGTTCTTACCAAAAAACTAATTTCCAATCCATTTAGAGACCTAACAATTAATAACCCAAGAATTATCAAAATACTTGATAATAGCATTCACAAAGTCATCTTTCATGTAGCAAAATAAAAAAAAATATTCATAAAACACTGTTCGACAGTAATTATAAAGCAACTAAGCTATCAAAGAAAGTCAGAACGATGAGTAAAGCATCAAGAAAGTTGACAGTAAAGATTGAGGAAAAAGGTGCCACCTGGTGAGCACCTTTTGAAACAAAAACAAGTACAACCAAAAATAACATTACATCCAAAAAGATTTCTAACCTGAAAAAATACAAAGGAACCTGCCTAAAAAATTTTAGATTTAGAGGACCATAAAGAAGACAAGTAACCACTTTCTTCCATAAAACTTCCAATTCCGATTGACTTGTCTTTAAAACTTCTTCTAATTCATTCTAACCACAACACCAAAGCATGAAACTGAATTTCTGCATAACACTCTTTCCTCCGTTTTATGACCTCCCATATCCATAAAAAACAACTCAGGAGTTCTTGGCTGAACCCAGACTACCTCAAAAAACCTCCAGCAGTTTATACCATAAAAACAGTGCCAAAGAATAATCCAAGAATAAGTGATTCACAATTTCTGCATCTCTCTTACATAATACACACCTAGACGGAGATTAAACACATAAAAATTTATTTCTTTTAAAGAATATCATCCGTATTTACCCTTCTCAATATTAGCAGCTTCAAAAAAAACCGTTAACCTTGGAAGGAATGAAGGCTTCCATATAAGGTAAAAAGGAAAGGAAGTTTAAAGATTTAAATCTCACGACAAAATATTTAAGAAAGATTTGCAAAAGTTCCCCTGATTTATCGAATTTCCAAAACCTCTTGTAAGATGAACCTGAAAGAATAGAAAATCTTTCCAGCATCGCCAACATATCGATGAACCAGAATAAGGAAATTGGTTTTATCAGAAGCCTAGAAAAGCCGTACAAGAGAGAAATAGAGTAAAGAGAGACAAGTCTGAAAAATGACAATTTTTTGTTACTCCAGAAGAACATACTCCCTTCATATGAGATTGGTTCAATCATGTCGGTCATGCATATTAATTATGCAAGAGAACTTCTACAATAAGGTAAATTTGTAAGACTAGAAAAGGTAAAAGAGAGAAGTGGAGTAAGACTAAAGAGAGACAAGTCTGAAAGAGGAGAAAACTTTTGGTACTCCGGAAGTACATACTCCCTTCATATGAGATGATTCATTCATGTGGTTCCCTGCATAAAATTTTCTAAAACCCATTCAAAAGAGTCAATCAAATGCAGAGCGAGTACTGTACCTTTTTTCATGAAAGAGATGGGAAAAATAATAAATAAAAAAGAAGAATGAGGTAGTTAGTAAACTGGCACTAAAGAAACAATGAGTCAGAGAGAAACCAAAGAAAGTGAGTTTTGACAGGGGAGGGAGAGAGGGAGAGGGAGGGGGGAGGGGGG
>QANY01005263.1:1456799-1496089 GCA_003255025.1 Datisca glomerata | reverse complement strand
AGAGAGAGAGAGAGAGAGAGAGAGAGAGAGAGAGAGAGAGAGAGAGAGAGAGAGAGAGACCCATACGCAAACAACTCCATAGACGAGAGAAGAGAGATACCATATGCTTTAGAGCTTTGATGGAGGTGAGAAAGAGAGTTGTTGCACTAGTAGAGAGAGAGAGATTGAGAGAGAGAGAAGAAGAAGAAAGGTAACCCCGTTCTCGAAGCTTAAAAATAGTTTCTCCCTTGTTTTCCAAGCTTCTACGAGAGCTAAACCCTTCAAATTTCTGTCAGCCTGAGGTACGCTCTTAGTGTTGAAGAACTGAATTATTTCATTCATACTTCTATCAAGCTTACAATGAGAATATATAGAACCTAGATACAAACCATGAAAGGAAAAAAAATAATTTACACAAGTTAAATCCCCTAATTAACTCATAAATATTCTCTAAGATTACACTATAATGACATATTTTCTAAACTAGTAAAAACTTATTAAGGAAGGATTTCCAACCCTCCCCCTCAAGCTCTTAGGGTACGCTCTTAGTGTTGAAGAACTGAATTATTTCATTCACACTTCTATCAAGCTTACAATGAGAATATATAGAACCTAGATACAAACTATGAAAGGAAAAAAAATAATTTACACAAGTTAAATCCCCTAATTAACTCATAAAATATTTTTCATTACCCAACTTGCTTACATGTCTTTTAAAGGAAGAACTTGAAACTCCTTTCGTAAAGATATCTGCAAGTTGATGACTTGTTGAGACAAAAGGAGTACAAATTTGTCCACTATCAATCTTTACTTTGATGATATGTCTGTCCACTTCACCATGTTTTGTTCTGTCATGCTGAACAGAATTGTGTGCGGTGCTAATTGCAGCTTTGTTGTCACAATACAACATCATAAGTTCTTCTGTTTCCACCTCTAACTCCTTTAAGATGGTTTTCAGCCACAAAAGTTCACATATGCCAAGAGCCATAACCTTGAACTCAGCTTCAACACTAGACCTAGCAACAACTGGTCGTTTTTTGCTTCTCCATGTGACCAAGTTTCCTCCCACAAATGTGCAATAACCAGTTGTCGACCTTCTATCTGTAACAGATCCTGCCCGATCTGCATCCGTGTAGGCTTCTCCCTTTAGATGACTATTCTTAAAGAATAACAGTCCAGTTCAAAGAGTTGACTTTAAGAACCTTAGAATCCTGTGTACTGCATCCATATGGCACTCAAGAGGAGCGTGCATATACTGGCTTACTATTCCCACTGCATAGGCAATATCAGGCCTTGTGTGGGATAAATAGATAAGTCTTCCTACCACATTGGTATCTTCCTTTATCAGTTGGAATCCCCTCTGAGCCAAGTTGATGATTTTGTCTGACTTGGTCATATTGTTGTTTTCTCTGTCTCGCATCATAGTCTGGTTTAGAGCCCCCACTCAGTAAAGTTCCAGCCTTCTTTCTTCTTCTAGTTTCTTCAGAATGGCAGGAGGGGTTTCCAATAGGATTTGGGGTAGAGAGAGAAGAGTAGAAGGAGGACACGAGTTCAGAAGAGCCTTTCGGCTAGAAAACAAGGTGTTTTTAGCTATCATTGGTTGAAAGAAGTAGGTGTTCAGTTTTGTGCTTTCAAAGACGGATCCTTCTCGTATGAAACTTCATTTTGCTGGTGGCTTCCTTTCATAACCAAAAAGGGCCCTTCATGGAGATCACCAAAATCCAAGGTAGGAACTCGGGAAGAAATATCGTGATCCATGCAAGGCGTAACAAACGGGGTTGCAAAGCGTTCTTCGGAAAGTTGAGTATCCTTTTGAGCAGCAAGGAAAATGAGCAAAAAACTAGATTGGTGGCTGACTACGGGGACTCTAAGAAGTCATATACAGAAATGGTAATGAGTAGAGGCAAGGGTGACTCAATTTTGCCGAATGCCTTATTTATTACAAGATCGTTTTTCCAAGATTCTTGGAGGAGTATTCATAGCAGCTTGTGCAGCTTTCTTCAAAAAGAATGCGAGATAAAACCGTTTCAGGTGAATAGAGCTATACTCAGCGGCGCAAGGATTAATCGTCAGAAGGTGCTACCTTTTCGCAATCATCAGGTGGTTTTCGAGAAGTGAAGTTCAGAGAAACATGCTTTGAAGGACAAGGTTGATTGTTACGGGGGTTGGGTGGATGTTGTGGACTTGCCACTTCATCTCTAGACTACTAATGTCTTTAAGGAAATAGGCACAGCGTGTGTAGGTCTAATTGATGTGGACGTGAAGATGCTGAACTTTCTAAAGCTATACGCAGCCAAAATTAAGATCAAGCAGAATCAGAGTGATTTTATTCCTGCATCGGTGGATGTAGAACGTAATATGGAGAGATTTGAAGTCCAACTGCGCAAGGTTGCAGTTCCAGGAAGTGTTGACGGGCATTCCGCTAGGGAGAAAAAGGTAGTTAATAAACAGAATGAAAAGCTTGCTTCTTCATGTTTTGGGGTTGATTCGGATCAGACAAGCCATAATCAGGCCCCTCAGCTCATTCCAACCGTAATGAAAATTATCAAGGTTTAGTAGTTAGACCCAAATCTAAGATTGTGAAACCCATATCCTCGTGGGATGGAGATTTAGGAAGGGGGGAATCGGTAGAAATCAATGAGGTTGTGCAATTCAGGAATAGAAGAACTCCCCAACAATTTATTGCGGAAGAAGAACTGAGTAGGAGACCTGAGTTTGCCGAGGATCAACTCAAGAAGGGATCATTGGATGGTACTACGAGTAATGGGACCCAGAGAGTGGAGGCTTCATCCCCTCGAACTACTTCACCGAGCACACACGAAGGCATAGGGGTGGTGTTCCTCATCATTCTACCCCATCTAAGAAGTTAGACCCTCTTTACGAGAAAGTCTACTCTCGACAAGGAAGCCGCAAGTCTTGGATGGGGATTGCAGGCAAAGAAGATGAAGCGGTGGGGGGCTTTTTGGACGGTTTTGAGGATGTTGATGTTGAAGCCATTGATAAAGTTTCGTTTTCGGGATCAGATATGTATTCAGAGTCGAGCGGGGAAGAAAACTCCTTTGATTCCTACTCTTCTAGATCTTCGAGGAGGAGGATCAGGGAGTCCCCACGCTTAGTACGTCTTTTCAACAAGGAGGTGGAGGATTCTTCCCAGCAGGCAGCGGACGTTTTGGTCAAGTTCTCCCCAGGTAGCCAGAATTTGGGTGATGCCAACAGTCTCTTGGCCTATTTTTTCTCATGCTTTTTTTTCCTGTTGAGACTGTTTTTGAACAGGGTAATGTTACGAATACAGTTAAAGCCCCAAGTCTGATCCAAGGTCCCGCGGCTGCTGGTTTGGTGGATTGCCCTAGCGCATCGGTTCACAGGGAAAGGTTGGCTACCATGGGTAAAGAAAAGATCTTTGTTTCAAGTGCAGAAGATCTATGGGAAGTGTTGCAAAATTTGAATATTCAATTGGTGTTTACGGATTCGGAGGAAGCGGACAACGAGTTGGAGGGGAAGGAAGGCTCTCAGCCTTCACCCTCGCATGGTGGTCAGTGAGGCATTGTTTTGAGGCTATTTTGGGGTGCTATGTTTCTTTACGAAGATTTTCTCTTGGAATGTTAGAGGATTACGGGGGAAGGATGAGAGAAGAATGGTGAAAAAATTTCTTCGAAAATAGGACCCCGATATAGTTAATCTTTAGGAATCCAAATCCAAGTTGGAGTCTGTGGATCACGGATCATAGGCTCTATCTGGAGGTATAGACAAGTGGATTGGTTGATCCTTCCTTCAATAGGGTACTCGGGAGGTATCATCTTAATGAAAGATGAAAGAGTTGTCAGGATTGTAAACTCACTTGTGGGCAATTTTTGTATATCTGTTTGCATTAAAGATGAGGATGATCTTGAGTGGCGGTTGTACGGGGTTTATGGTCCTACTAGATACAGCGTCAGAAGCTCTTTTAGGGAGGAGATATCGTCCCTATCAGTTTTCTGCAGGGAGGAGTGGTGTATTGGTGGTGATTTTAACGTCACTCCTTCTGGTAATGTCACTAGACAGCCCAATAAACCAAACAGATTAGAAAAAACAAAGAGGCAGCACCACCGATCAACCAAAGAGAGAGAACCAGAACCAGAGATTCAAAAAATTGCAACAGAAATGATAAAAGATCGCAGAGAGAGAGGCAGAGATATCACCAAGAGAGAGGAGGCTTGTTCGTGGCAAACCCAGAGAGAGAGAGGTGTCATTCGCGGAAAACCCGAAAACTCCTATTAGGACTTGTCGGAAAAAATCTCGGATTAAGACTCACTAGAAAAAAAGAGAAGAGAGTAAACCCTAGATACAGGTTTGCTCTGACGAAGCAAGTAGGAAGTTGCAGAGAGAATTATGAACGAGGTTCGTCGGAATAGAGAGAGAAAAACAATCAGACAGTGAACCATAGATTTAGGTTGGCTCTGATACCATGTTAAAGAACTGAATTATTTCATTCATACTTCTATCAAGCTTACAGCGAGAATATATAGAACCTAGATACAAACTATGAAAGGAAAAAAAAAAATTTACATAAGTTAAATCCCCTAATTAACTCCTAAAATATTCTCTAAGATACACTATAATTACATATTTCGTAAACTAGTAAAAACGAATTAAGGAAGGATTTCTAACACTTAGTGCATTAAGCAAGCAGTTAGGATGAGCCTAGACAACAAATATTATAAGGGAATTCAAAACATATCAGATCTAGGAGCATGGCGTAAAATTCGACATCATGGATCCTAATAAAACATACTGCTGCAGGAATCCAAAATCCATTTCTAGAATGGGTAAAGACACGAATAATATATACATTATATAGATAAAATATTTGAAAGAGGAAAATTAAGATAAGGCCCAATAAGACAGAAAATTACTCACCAATTCAATTTGCAATGTCGATGACATCTTAACAACACTGCAAAATTCAGCAACTCTAAGTGACCGACTAGCGGTGCGCAAGGTTTTTAATGGTGTAGAAAATAGTCGCATGAACCCATACAAAAGGCCTTTTCTAAGGCAAAGTTGTCTCATGTCCGGCCAGACACACAACCCGCTCCTCACCTATAATATTGAAATGATGTCATCAATCATAAGGTAAGGACATCCCTTTCTATAATAAGGCTATTAATGAATGACACATGTCAATTATGCAAATAAAATGAAAAAACAGCCAACAAAGTAGTAAATACATTGAAGAAAACAGTCGTAAAAAACTATGGCACAAACTGCTTAGTACAACAAAACAGTGACATGAGCATATATGAAGTATACTTCACTTGTACATCTTGGCACCAACTTTCAGCATCGAATAAGACCAAATATGAAGTATACTTCACTTAGTCTACTGTTCAACAGTAGACTATCATTTCATTCACTTCACGATGTATTTGTAAAGCGACGGCAACTATGAAAATCCATTTTCTATCGGATGTAAAAAAGTTTTTTTAGTACATGGACAGGATAAGGGAAATCGACCTGAAACACCAAAAGAAATTTACTTGATTCCCTTGCAGCACTCATTCTTACATTTCTGGCTTGTGAAAGCAATATTTCTAAGCATAGACAAACCGAAACTTATACTTTCCACATTCCAGAAAGGCCGAACTCTCCTCTCCCTTAGTTACAGACTTCAGACCAATAAGTCTTGTGACTACTCTATACAAGAGTATTGATAACATGGCCTATTTTTTTTTGGTAAGTAAGAAATATATATTTATAAAGAAAAAAAACCATCAGCAACAGTGGGAAATGAGGAAATGATGGCATACATTTTTATTATTCAATAATATATCTTTATGTGCTCTATTAATATTCACAGGACCAATAAAGCGGTAAAAAGATTAAAAAGTCGAAGCTACTAAGACACGCTTGAAGTGCGCTTATTACGCCTCAATGAATGGGAATTCATTGAGTGTAATGGGAGGGGGGCAGATCCAGCCTAAGAAAAGATTATAAACACAAAAAGGAGGCTATTCACACAACTTTTCTCAAAAACCAACATGGGGAAAAGGGTGTTCACCCATTCTAAAAGAATGCCTCTAAAGTATAAGAATACTTTACAAAAAGAATTTTCTATCCCCTCAAACATCCTCTGATTCCTCCCGAGCTAGATTGCCCAAAAGAGAGCGTGGATAACCAACGCCCAAAAAGACTTGTCTATAGAACTTCCATTTATATAAGACCAGCCCAACACAGCTTGCTTGATGGAAACAGGCATGACCCAATTGATGGAGAGGCTGTCCACCACTTTTCCCCAAAGGGCCCAAGAGAATGGGCAATGCAGAAATAAATGCGGGTTGGTTTCAGCTTCCTTCTTACAAAGGACACATCTGTTAGGCATGCTAAAACCCCTCCTTTGCAAGTTATCAATTGTAAGGTTGGAATTCCAAACAGAGCTCCACAAAAGGAAAGCATGTTTCGGAGGAGCCTTGGTCTTCCAAATGCCTCTCCATGGAAAATGCCCCTCCCTTTCATCAAAGACAGAGATAAGCTTGAAAAAACTCTTGACCGAGAAGGAAGAGTTTCCCCTTCTAAACCATCTTACCGAATCCTCAACAACCCTAACAAACTGATACGTGTAAAGCTCTACAAAAAAATTTTGAAGCTCCTGCGCCTCCCAATCATTCACATGTCTTCTTAATGTAACATTCAATGGATGTCCCTCTCTGAAATTTCCAAATAATCCCCCACCGCAGCTTCCTCTCTCCATCGAAAATGCTCCTGCACCTCCCAATAAATACTTTGGCTTATTGATAACGTGGCTTATTGCCACAAAAACGTCAATCAGATAAACCAAGTGCTTTAGTCAAGAATAGGCAGATTGTGGGCTTGGCGTTAATAGCTAAGAAATAGTGGTGACTTAGAGTATATATGGTCTAATCTGTACTTTGTTGCTTCCTTGTGAGCTTCTATTACTACTCACTTTCAAGGCAGCCCTCTTAACTTAATTCATACGAGTTGGAAAGCCAATTGTAAAAATTTATAGGCTTCTTGTTTTTAAAACCTAGTTGGATTCTTGTGCCCTCCCTTTGAAAATCACTTTCCCGTTATTAAAATTTCGTTCAATAACAATAGTTCACACCAATAATATACAAATCTTATCACAATAAGCAAAAAATTGAACTCTGACCCATCTTATCACAATATGCTAAAAAGCATAGATTGGTAGTCCATTCCATTAGAATCCCAAATTTTGGCTACCCAGACCCATCGACTTATCTTAGCTTGGTTAAAATCGTCTGAAGAAAATAGAAACAAAATAAACGAAACCGTCGAACTATATCCTCACATGCCTCTTCAAAATAGAAACTATTATTTCCAGGAAAGAAGGGGATATAATAACATAACCCAGTAGCATGTCCAGGAAGGAAATAATAGTGAGTAAAAAGGAAAAAAAGATATTTAAGGAAAATGAAAACCAACCCTTGAGCAGGGCAAGGAGGCCATGGCGGAGGAGGACTTGGAGATCATCAGCATTCCCTTTTCCAAACTAGAGAGAGAGACTACTGGCTGTTGGCTTAATTATTTGACAACCGATAGAAACTGGGATTAGAAACTTGCATTCTTTCGATAACCCCGCCACAAAATATTATTTATTAGCTAAATTCTATTATATCTTTATTTTTAATTTTTCAAATTATTTACGTATATAATTTTATTATCTATGAACTATAATTTATAATCTATAATCTAAAATCAATTAAAAATACAAGCAATGCAGAAACTTTTTTGGGTCAATTATGTTCACATGTTTTTCTATTAATCCTAAAATGCCTACTAAAGATACATTTGACAATTCTCACTCATTAGTTGTTACTATTGTTTTTTATCAACTGTGAGAAATTATGACCATTTGACTCACCTATAAACCTAATCCATATGGAACGAAAATTATCTGTGCTCGTTGCCACATCATAGAAGAAAATGTTCCAAAGCCAACCAGATGAGGGAAAGCGAATTGTTGACGTGGCAACCAAGGATGAACACATGTGACCCTGAGATATGATAAACAAACTAGATCAGTTCATAATGATATTTAAGGTTGAGTCAATAATAAAATATTATTTTCTTATGTTGTAAATAGATTCAATGAATTAGATTTTGCACAGCTAATTTAAATCGTCATATAAATAGTGGCCAAATGTAACACCAAAAAGCAAGTGAATACAAGCTACTCCTTTTTATCAATATTATTCTCTTATAAATTTCTTTGTCATTAACTTCATTTTTCCTGTCATTTTAATTAGAAAAAATTCCTTTACAATTTTGGTGCTCTCATTTGAGCGAGAATGAACTCAAAAATCACAATATAAGATGCTTTAAACAAGGTCAAACGAGGCACGTGAGGTTGGAAACGAACAAACCCTGCTGACCGGCCTACGCTATCTACATGAGTACAAGAGGTGATACAAGTGATACGGACGGGCATGTAAAACATGGAAGATCGTAAAAGTGAGGCCTTTTGTAACGTTGACAGACTGTGTAGGAATCGATCGGCTCTACAACAGGACGTTGCATAGACATGGGTTGAACTAAGTCAAAGGACAGTTGCGAGGGAGCAGGAGAATGTAGCTAACTTGGCAATAGAACAGGGAAATTGACCCGCTAGACAACCCAATCCTGATGCAAGCCACAATATGCAACATGATGACAAAGAAGTTCAATCCAAGGATAACGAAAAAGGAGACAGGTGTAGAAAATGACCTGCTAGTATTACTAACGGAACACGCTATAGAAAAGATGTTAGAAAAGAAAATGATAGAGATGCGAAAACTAGGAACTACTGGAATAGCATAGCTTGAAACATTAACACGGTCCCCATTGTGTCTAGAGATACTAGCTGCCCCAATTCTAAAGAAGTTTGTCTCCCCAAAATTCAAATGTTACGAAGGTAAAACGGATCATGTTGACCACCTTAAGCGCTTCAGGCAAGGGATAGCTTTATACCAGCATGAGGGCGAGCTATTGTGTAGAACGTTCTCAACTAGTCTAGACGATAATGCATTAAAATGGTATCACTCCCTCCCTTCCTGCTCAATTCATAATTTTGCTAGAATTACTTCTATCTTTTTAGAGCAATACTCCACCTATCAGGTGGTCATGAGAGGACATGAAATACTTGCTCACCATTTTGATCAAAAAGGGGAAATCCCTGCGAGATTACACTCATATTTTCAAGTATGAGATGGCTAAGGTTGAAATTTGATATGGTTGTGAGGCACAGCTAGCATTCAAGTGTGGATTAGACCTGAACTTACCCCTCTTTGATGATATATCCAAGGTCAAGCTACTCACTATGGGTGAAACCTTCGTAAGGGCAGAAATGTATATCACCTTAGAAGAAGAGAAAAGCATGCAGAAACTCTCAGAGAAGCGGGCTTTAGAATAACGGTCAGGGGGCAAATTTAGAGAACATGAAAAAGAAAGATAGACAAAGTCGAGAAAATGGAAGATCAGGGGGAATACAAATGGGATTCATCCATGGGATAAAATCTATACACCTTTCGACTATACTTGTGAACTGGATTCTTGGGACCATAAAATATAAGCCATGGCTGAGACGACCCACCCCGCTCACCAAGGATCCCCATGAAAAAATATAAAAATAAGTATTGTTCGCACCACAAAACCGTTGCCCATCTCATAAGGACTAATATTAGCTGAAGGGCTACATCGAAGAGTCGATAAAGGAAGGTTATTGAAAACATTTTGTAGCGAAAAAAGATCAAACAGGAACGGAAGAAAAAAGTGAGCAGCCCAAAAATAGAGAACTTATAAGTATAGTAGACGACATTATCGCACTCACTGAATTACAAGGCGCAACAAGGAAGGCGAAGGGTGTACTTCAAACAAATAACTTTAAAAGTGGACGGCGAAGTGGAAGGTTATAACAACGGCCTTCCAATAATATTTGACGAGTCAGACAATGGACAATGGGAATGACACTATAGTGAATGGTAATCACTATTCATATAGGGAACTGCCTACTACGAAGAGTTTTAGTCGATGAGGGGAGTGCAGTGAATGTTCTACACCGGTCTTAAAGAAAATATATCCTAAAAAACCCTAAGCTACTTAGGGCAGGTCAACCGTTGATCAGATTCAACGGGACGATAACCAACTCCAAAGGAATCTTGCCATTTCTCACACCTGCTGAACCATACAACCACATAAGATTTTATTGTGATAGATGTGTTGTCACCATACAATGCTATATTAGGGAGAACCTGGATCTATAGGATGAAATTGGTCACATTAACCCGCTACCAGACATTGAAATATCCCTCACCTGATGGGATCAAGACAATCAAATGAGATCAAGGGGTCGCTCGTTGCTGTTCCGTTACGACACTTGATATTATTAGAAAAAATGAAGCTTATGTTTTGAGAAAAGCAAAAGAAGTGGTTGACCAATAACAATTAACCAACGAGGAGCGTGTCGCAAGCAGTCCAAGGTGTGAGGAAACAAATGAGATGGAGTTTGTGGACTTTGATGGTGGAAAAATATTAAGGATCAAGGCTGAAGTTTTTCCACAATGGCTGCAGAAATTCCAAGTATTGATGAAACATTAATTTATCATAAACTAAATACTGATCCTTTTGTAAAACCAGTAAAGTAGAAAAAGCAGACGGTCGCTCCATAACGAAAGACGATCATAAAAGAAGAAATGGAGAAACTACTCGATGTCGGCTTCATGGGAGAGCTAATCTATCTAGAATGGCTAGCAAACATGGCCATGGTAAAAAATAAAAATGTTAAATGGAGAATTGCGTAGACTTGACTGACTTAAACATGAATGTCTGAAAGACGACTACCTATTACCACAGATTGACCAGTGGTGGACGCAATTTCAGGTCATAAGCTTTTAAGCTTCGTGGATGCATATTCAGGATATAATCAGGTGAAAAAGCTCTGACATGATAAAAAACTTCATTTATAACTGACCTCGGGATATTCTGTTATATAGTAATGTCATTGGGTTTAAAAAAGTAGGGACAACATATCAAAGATTGGTCAACAAGATCTTTGAGAAATAAATTAGGCTGACAATGGAAGTGTATGTGGAGGACAAGTAAAAGCATAACGATGTAAAAACATATCCGCAACCTCAAGAAGACATTTTCGGCCTTAAGAGAAAGTAAAATGAAGCTCATTCCTGAACAATGCACCTTTGGAGTGTCAGCGGGAAAGCTCTTAGGTCACTTGATAACTCAAAAGGGAATAGAAATCACTTTAGATCAAGGCAATGCGATAATGAAAATAAAGTCTCCCTTTTGAATGCTAAATAGATTTTTAGCGAGCTCAACAGACAAATGCGAACCATTTTTATGAAACGAAAGAATTAGGGGCATCAACGGGACGGTGAATGTGAAGAAGCTTTGTAAAAGATTAAGGATTATTTAGCATCTTCGTCATTACTCTTGGATCCATTACCAGATGAAGAACTACTACTCTATCTTGCGGTTTCAGAAATGGCAGTAAGTGTCGCACTAGTCAGGATTGATAATTGGCTACAAAAATAGTGAACTTCGTGTGCAAAAGCCTCATACTGCAGAGTCAGGGTATAAAATGATGGAGATTGATACTTGGACTAGTCAGCGCAAAGGAAGTTGAGGCCATAATTTCAAGGACATGCAATCAATGTCATAATAGAGTACCTCATAAGAATTTTTTGCATTCACCAAAGATGATTGGAAGGCTCACAAAGTGGCAGTTGAATAAGAGGAATATGATTTATGTTATACACCAATGACTTTTATCAAGGGTCAAGTGATGGTGGACTTTACTGTCGATTTCACCTATAAGAATGACCACCATCACGCAATTGTAGTGGAATATGAAGAAGAAGGAGTATGGACTCTCTATGAAGATGAAGCCTTCAATCATCAAGAAGTAAGGGTAGGAATTTTCATCTAAGCTCCACAAGGTGAGATACTAGATCAGGCGCCATCCTTTCATTCCAAAGCGTCTAACAAAGTGGCTGAATATGAGGCATTGCTAGTAGGAATATGCTGGTCCGGGAATTACGGGTAGCAAAAATCAAAATATTTTATGATTCCATGCTAATTGTCAATCAAATTTTCAGAGAAATACAATATGAAAGACGCTAGCTACAACGGGTGAAAGTTCGTTGTTATTTAAGGATATCCTAAGGGAATGAGGGGATACGTATATTATAGTCCAACTAACAAAAAAATATTTGTGAGCACGAATGCACGTTTTCTTGAAGAGGATTACATAAGAAGTGTGAAGTTGAGAAACACACTTGTGCTAGAGGAATTATTGAGTGAGAGGACATCGACTCCCCAATCAGGACGTTTTCCCGATTCAATATTGAAAGAACCACAACAAGAGCCAGAGCCTACAGAGCCTCAACGTAGTGGGAGGGTTGTGAGACAATCTGACAGGTACTTGTCTTATAGAGATGCCTTGACGACAGTCTCAGATAAGTATCATGATGAGCGTGTTTCTTACTCGAAGGTTATGGCTGGTCTTGAAGCAAACCTATGGCAAGACGCCATGAACGCCGAGATACAATGGATGTACTTGAACAAATTTTGGAAGCTTGTAGATCCTCCTGAAGGGATAAAACTCGTAGGGTGTAAATGGATTTATAAGAAGAAGAATGGTTTGGATGGGAATGTAGAGACATTTAAAGCTAGGCTTGTAGCCAAGGGCTACACCCAATAGGGAGGTATTGACTATAAGGATACCTTCTCGCTAGTCACCATGCTTAAATCTATATGAATCCTTCTGTCCATTGTTGATACCCTCGATTATGAAATCATATAGATGGACGTCAAGACTGCTTTTTTGAATGATAATCTTGAAAAGCGCATTTATATGGCTCAGCTAGACGGGTTCACAGAGAAAGGCGAAAGGGGCAGGGTTTGTGAATTGCTGAATTCTATTTATGGAATATCTGATTCGATGAAACTATCAAGAAGTTTGATTTTCAGTAGTTAGTTGATGAACCATGTGTGTATAAGATGATACACGAAGGAAATGTGGTTTTTCTTATTTTGTACGTGGTTTTTCTTGTTTCCTACATCATTGAGAATGATGTAGGAAAACTGTCTGATGTCAAGATTTGGCTTGCAAAGAAATTTGATATGAAAGATCTTGGAGAAGATACATTTATCCTAGGTATTCAGATCTTTTAGGATCAGAAGAACAGATAATTGGCATTGTCTCAAGCATATTATATTGATAAGGTGATGGATCGCTTTAATATGTAAGACTCCAAGAAGGGATGTCTTCCTTTTAGGCATGGAGTTAGCCTCTCCAAGGAGCAGTCTCCCAAGTCTCCTCAAGAAGACGAAGACATGAGAAAGATTCATGAAGCCTCAATCGTAGGAAATCTCATGTATGCAATGCTTTGCACTAGGCCAGATATTTGCTACGTCGTCGACGTGGTGAGTCATTTCTAATCTAATCTTGGACTCGAGCGTTAGAATACTGTCAAACATATCCTCAAGTATCTTCGGAGAATGAGGAACTACATGCTTGTGTATTCAAGTATTGACTTGTATATGACGGGTTATACCGACTCCGATTTCCAAGCGGACAAAGATTTCAGGATGTCCACATCATGATCAGTGTTCATCCTGAATGGTGGAGCAGTGGTATGGAGAAATATCAAGTAATCTTGCATTGCTAATTCTACCATAGAAGCTGAGTATGTGGTGTCTTGTGAAGTTGCAAAGGAGATTTTCTAGCCTAGAAAGATCCTAAAGACTCTTGAAGTCGTGATAGATACTAACAAACCCATGACACTTTATTGTGACAATAGTGGAGCTGTAGCAAACTCAAAGGAACTGAGAAACCACAAAAGATTCAAACATATAGAGTACAAGTACCACCTCATCAAAGATAGTTCAACAAGGAGATGTTCATGTAAGACACATATTGATGGCCAATAACCTGGCATATCCATTCATAAAGTCTTTAAGCAGTAATGTTTTTTATTGTCATCTGAAGGGCATGGAGATACGAGATTGTACACGCCTACTTTAGTCTAAGTGGGAGATTGTTGGAATTATGTCCATGAAATATGGTGTAATAACTTTTTATGAGTAAGCAGTTATTTATCAACATTTAACGTGTTACTGAATTTTATGAATAAATGAAAGTTTCATTTAAATAAAGCGTATTTGTAATTTACTTAAGTCCTGAAACTATTATCAACGTAAGAAAAGTAAAGGCTGAGCGGTCTTCTAGATAAACTCTCCTAAGATAGTACAGAATGTTGTTTACAGTTTTAGGAACGACAGAGCAATCGAGTCTAATTATATCTGTTAAGTTAAACCAAAGGATGTTGGTCTCAAGGCATGGGAGTGGAGACTCTAACGGTTGACCTAGACTTGTTATAGAACATGTCGTTTAGACCAGTAACCAATTAGTTTAGAACAAAGCCGCTTATCTAGCTTTAAATCTAATTGTCATACTTTAAGGGTTTTCCTAATCTCATTAATCTTGAGGTGAATACAAAACTTGACATAGTTATTTACGATCTTTGATACACCAAAAGAGTGAGTTTGAATTGCTTGACAATACCTCAGTTGTTGGGACAATGATTCGACTATATTGAAATTTTGTGATTCACAGATATAGAATTCGTGATTCACAGATATTGATGGGTGTGTGAATAATTAAACCGGGCATGGTACTCGATGACATGAGTCGTTGAATAAAACATGGTGATTTGTATGAGACATTTTACTGATATGTCTTATTTATTCATAGTCAATAAATGAGTTAAGGATATAAGAACTGGGGAGATAAAACGATAATTTTACATCTCGCTCTTATTAATGATATACATGAAGGGTAATATCCTAAAATATTTTGTGGACCGTGAAATATAAATGTTTATTAACACCAACAGAAAATGTAGCGTGCATGAATCGAGAATTTATGGAGATAAATTAAGTCAGGAATTTATGGAGATAAATTAGCTGAGTATTGAATCTCATAGCTTTATTCATATGGGTCCATTCGGTCTGAGCAATAGCTCACAAGGACAGGAATGAGAAACAACGATTGGTTGACCAAAAATATGTTTTGGACCAAGGTACACTTCCCGAACCCATATGAGATGAGTGTCATCAATAAATTAGTAAAGAGCAAAATTAATGTTCAAATTAATAATCTTTTTATTTTCTAATTATTAGATAATTAGTAAATAAAATTAATTAATTAATTAATTGATAGAGATAAATTTAATTCAATAATTTGGACTGATGAATCTAGACATAATTTTGACTCTAGGAGATATGTAAAAAACGCACATCACTGTGCAGGGAGAGGGAAAATTTTGGTTTTATCATATAAGGGATTGCATCCTTATCCATATCGCTAACTTTATCCCTAAGTGTGTTAATCAGAGCAGAAAATGGTTTCTCCTCCCTCACACCCACAGAGTTACCGCCAATGTTTGCATAGTAGGGGAAGAGAAAAATTTTTATTTTCTTTTTCAATCATTGTTTTGAGAGCCCACACTCAAATCCTTGAGATATTTACTTCTGACTCTAACAAGTGGTTGTTGGTGTGAAGATCAAGTACTAACTCTGTGAAGAATGAAGAACGTGAGATAGAAATTCGATCCCGCCAAATTTGAAATTCTCTATTAATTTAAATGTATAAATTGTTTCTATCTATTCTCGATACGTTTATATGATTATACATGTTCATTGTTTAGTTTTGTGTTTAATTGGATTAACAGTTTGTGTGAATTTTTTTAATATTTCACCCATGAACTTGTCACGGTTAATTGATTTTTTTAAAATCTAAAACCTGATCTAACATACTCACCAGCAAAGGTTGGTCAGGCTGATAAAAACCAAATGGAAAATATGAATAACCAACGATTCATCCAATATGATCTAATTTTGATTTCCTACATGGAACTCTAACCACAATTAATACAAAATAACGAGTTGAAACT
Organism: Datisca glomerata; assembly: GCA_003255025.1. NCBI lineage: Eukaryota > Viridiplantae > Streptophyta > Magnoliopsida > Cucurbitales > Datiscaceae > Datisca > Datisca glomerata. The sequence goes on along the minus strand of QANY01005263.1, from coordinate 1,480,145 downwards.
GATTACTTATGAGCCTCTCCAGCCACCATATCCTAGGTGGTATGATCTAACTGCTCGATGTGACTATCATGCTGGGACGATAGGACATTCAACTGCAAATTACATGGCATAGAAAGGTAGAGCTCAGATGTTAACCAAAGCGGGATGGCTAAATTTCAAGAAGGAAAATGAGAACCCTAATATTAATTTCAACCCTCTACCAAATCATGGAGCACCCGTCGTAAACGCCATTGATTAAACTTTTTTAGCCAACAAAGAAAATGTGTTAGAAGTGAACACATCAACGGAAACACTCTTTTACTTTCTTTCTAAAGCAGGATACATTTCAACTATACCCTCAGAGGTCACGGAAGTTTCTGAACACCATGTTCGTGATTTTGACTGCTTATGTCATGCAAAGGTGAGTGGGCACACATTTGAAGGGTGTAATGATTTTAAAATTGAAGTTTAAAGGTTGTTTGATTGAATACTTATCATAAGTGAAGATGGAGAAAACCAGAACAAATGTTGAAGTAGTATCCTACGTCCTTAAACCTCTCACAATACATTATGAGGAAAAGTCATCTTGCTCTATAATTCTTATGCTCTGAGACCCACCACGATTCAAGTACTTGGTGCATTTACCTATAAAGATTCGAGAGCAGTTCTATGCAAATATGGGTACGAGGTATTTATAAATGAAAGCAATAAAAGTCAAGATCCAACATACCTTAATTCTCCCATAACTAATATTTCAGGGGTCGGTGGAAGACGCAGAGTGGCAGATGCTATGCGCCTGATAATTTGAAGGGAGATAAAGGCGGAGAATTTGAAAGATAGAAGAAAGGTAAAGTCAAAGAAGATGACAATGGTCCGAGTTCCAAGGAGAGATGCATGGCAACTGAATAATAGAGCCAGTTATTATAAAGGATACGAAGAAAGAAAGATCAATTTCTAAAAAAAACGTATGTGAATTTTTAAAACTCATCAAGGAATGTGAGTATAAGGTGATAGAGTTACTTAATCGTCTACCGACCCTCATCTCTTTACTCTCATTGTTCCTTAATTCTTAACCTCGTCGTCAAGCATTGTTGAAGGTTTTGATTCAAACATATGTCTGTCATGGTATTACGACAGAGAAATTGAGTGGAATTGTAAGAAATATTACTGCACCAAATTTCATCATTATCAAAGATGTTGAAATTCCTCCTGATGGTACTAGAAACATGATAGCTCTACATATATCAATGAAATGTAAAGATTATGCTGTGGAAAAAGTGTTTATAGATAACATTTCATCCTTGAACGTAATGCCAAGATCTACATTAGCAAAGCTCCTAGTAGACACATCACATATGCAGCCGAGTACATGATAGTAAGGGAATTCGATGGTATTCGAAGGGAAATAATTGTGGACATAGAAATATCAGCTCAGATTAGGTCATGTCTATTTGATATTATTTTTCAAGTGATGGACATTATTCCATCATACATTTTTCTTTTAGCACGACCATGATTCATTCTGCTAAGGCAGTACCATCTTCTCGTTAAAAGCTAAAATTTATATTGGATCATAAACTCATTTGTATATATGGCGAAGAAGATCCACTGGTATCTAAACCCGCCACCATGTCATATGTTGAGACAGAAAAAGAAGCATTAACATATTTTTTTTATCATTTAAGATTGCCAACACCACATTTATCATCAAGGAAAGACTCTTTCCAGTTTCAAGCCCATCAAGAGCATCTCAAATGACGACAAAGTTAATGATAAAAGGGGTATAAGCTAGGGAAATGACTCAAGAAAGAGTATCAAGGCATAAATAAATTAATTTAATGTGAAACGAATGATCAAAGGTACGGATTGGGGTACAAACCAAGCAAGGCTGATAGAGGAAGAATGAAAGCTCAAAAAAGGGAAAAAGGATTGCTAGGCTCGAAAACAGGAAATTTGAGACGGAAATGATGATCGTATACCACCTATTTCTGAATCCTTCAGAAGTGGTGGAATTTCATTTAAAGATCTACCTGAAGAAGAGCAGTGCAGACTCGAGATGGTGTAGCCAAGCTTTCGATAGCCATAATTTTTGGAGATTCATTAACATAAAATACACAAGATTGGATTTATCAGTGCGATCATGAGCTGAACAATTAAGACATCACCAAGCTGCCAGTGCTTCTTAGGGATTTTCAAGAATAATAAACTGATGTCAAATTTCTAATAATTCTGCCCAATGTCTTAGGAATTTTCTTTGTTATCGGCTTAGTTCTATTTCCGTTTTATTCCATCTTTCCTTTCTTTGAATGAAGTTCGAAAGTTTGTTGACTTTCATTATTAATAAAAATAAAATTCCAGTTTTCACATTCATTTTCTCTCCACTTGATGCTCATACTCATGCACTTTTTATTTCCTTTTCCCTCATTCCCATCCAATAATCTAATCCAGGATTGAGAGCGACGGTTTTGGAAATAAAAGCATAATTAATAACTTTGACAATCTCATTCTTAGCGTAGAATCAGAAGAAAATGATGATGATAAATTTGAACCGTCTCCAGAAACGTTAAGACTGTTAGAAGAAGAGGATAAAATAACTCAACCTTATTAGAGGCCATAAATTAGGGATTGGATGGTGAGACAAAGGAAGTTCAAATCGACGACGAGTGACAACCACAAAAAATTAATTTACACTCAATAAGAACAAATGTGTCTTTGCATTATCCTACCAAGATATGCCATGATTGAATATTGATATTATAGTCTATCATTTACGGCTTTTACCCAAATGCAAACCAGTAAGGTAAAAGTTACATAAAATAAAACATGACATGTTGGTAAAAATCAAAGAAGAAGTAAAGAAACAAGTGGATGCATAATTTTTGTAAGTAGAAAATATCCTAAATGGGTTGCCAACATAGTCCAGTACCAAAAAATGAGAAGTTAGAATGTACGTTGCTCATAGAGACTTAAACTGGGCTACTCTAAAAGATAATTTTCCATCACCCCACATCAATGTTCTGGTAGATAACACTGTAGGGCATTGAACATTCTCTTTCATGTATGGTTTTTTAGGCTATAACTAGATCAAAATGGCTAATGAAGACCATGAAAAGCCCACTTTTATTACTTTATGTAGGACATTTTGTATAAGGTAATTCCATTTGGTCTAAAAAATACAGGTGCAACCTATCAACGGGCAATGGTAACATCATTTCATGATATGGTGCATAAGGAGATTGAGGTGTGTGTTGATGATACGATTGCCAAATCTCATCAAGGAGAAGATCATACTGTTACTTTGCGAAAACTATTTGAGAGGCTGAGGAAATATTAGTTGAAGCTTAACCCAACAAAATGTACATTTGCAGCATCTTCTGGAAAATTGCTTGGTTTTATTGTAATCGATGAAGGAATAAAAGTGGACCCAGACAAGGTTCAAGCCACCATTGATATGCCACCACCGTAAATTGAACAAGAAGTTAGAGGATTCTTGTGAAGATTAGATTATATAACTCGGTTTCATTTTACAACTGACCGTAACTTGTGAACCTATTTTTAAACTTCTTCACAAACGCAGTACAAAAGGATGGAATGACAATTGCTAGAATACTTTTGAGAAAATCAAACAATATTTGCAGAGTCCACTTGTACTTATTCTAGGACGAACGCTTATTTAATATTTGGCAGTAATTGAAAAGTCAATGGGATGTGTGATTGGTCAACATCACGCATCTGGGAGGAAAGATCAAGCTACATACTATTTAAGCAAAATGTTCACAAATTACGAGACTAATTATTCAATATTGGAGAATTATTCAATATCGGAATGACAATTGCTAGACTACTTTTGAGAAAATCAAACAATATTTGCAGAGTCCACTTATACTTATGCCTCCAACTCCAGGATGAACACTTATTTTATATTTGGCAGTAATTGAAAAGTCAATGGGATGTGTGCTTGGTCAACATGACGCATCTGGGAGGAAAGATCAAGCTACATACTATTTGAGCAAAATGTTCACAAATTACGAGGCTAATTATTCAATATTGGAGAAAACATGTTATGCATCGGCTTAGACAATATATGTTTTATTATACCATGTGGTTAATTTCAAAGATGGACTCAGTCAAATTTATTTTTTAGAAGCTTTCTCTCTCTAGGAGGATCGCTAAATGGCAAGTTTTGCTGACAAAATATGGTATTGTCTATGTCACTAGGAAAACAGTAAAGGGAAGTGCACTCACTCAGTGCCAGATTATGTGACAGATCAACTAGTGCAAGATTATGAGCCTATGAAGTTTGATTTTTCTGATGAAAATGTTTCAGCGACATTAAAGAATGAAGAAGAATCTACAGGCTCAGAATTATGGACAATGTTATTTGATGGAGCATCTAATAATGTAGGACATGAAATTAAGGTAATCCTCATATCTCCTGTGGGTGAGTTTTTTTCATTTATAGCCAAGCTATGTTTTGACTGTACAAGCAATGTGACAAAATATGAAGCATGTACTATGGGAATTCAGGCGACTTGCAATATGAAGATAAGAAAACTTCGTGTATACGGAGATTCATTACTCGTGGTGGCATGCCGGCTAAAAGGAGAAAGGGAAGCTAGATATTCTAAATTGATACCATGTAACAAATATATAATTGAGTTAATCTAGACTTTTGAGGGAATCTCTTTTGATCATATATCTAGACAAGACAATAAAATTGAAGATGCATTGGCCACACTGGCTGCTATGTTCTCTATAAACTTTAAAGAAGAAGTTGACCCATAAAGATTGAGAAATAAGATTTTACAGCCTACTATTTGAGCATTGAAGAAGAACCTGAAGAAAGACCATGGTACCATGATATCAAGCAATATCATACAAAAGAAACTTAGCTATGGGGTTCTTTTTGAACGATGATATATCATATAAAAGAAACTATGATATGGTGCTTTTAGGATGTGCTGATACAAAAGAGGCAAATCGGATTATAGAGGAGATTCACGAAGGAATTTATGGTGCTAATGCAAATGGTTACATGATGGCTAAATAAATCTTAAGGGCATGATACTATTGGTTGAATCTGGAGTCTGGTTGCATCAAATAAGCCAAGAAATGTCACAAGTGTTAAATCTATGCAAACAAAATTCATGTGCCAACTTCTCCTCTACACATCGTGACTGTACCTTGGCCTTTCTCAATGTAGGGTATGGATGTAATTGGACCTATCGCACCAAAGGCTTCTAACGGGCATCGTTTCATTTTGGTTGCTATAGATTACTTTGAAAAATGGGTAGAGGCAGTTTCCTATTCAAATGTAACTAGAAATGTAGTTGTCAAATTCATAAAAAAGAGATAATTTATTATTATGGTATGCCATAAAGGATCATCACAGATAATGCGACAAATTTGAATAACAAGATGATGAGAGAATTATGTCAACATCTCAAAATTAAGCATCGTAATTCATCTTCCTATCATCCAAAGATGAATGGAGTGGTAGAAGCAGCCAATAAGAAAATAAAAAAGATTATAGAGAAGGTGACAAAAATGTATAAAGATCGGCATGAGATTCTGCCTTTTGCACTACATGGATACCACACCTCAGTTCATACTTCAACCAGTTTTTAGTGAAAAACTGAACCGAACTGAAATTTCAATTCGGTGATAAAATCGAACTGAAATGAACCGTTCATGCTAAAAGAACCGAATTGAAACAAACCATGAGTTTTGGTTCGGTATTATTAATTAAAAATAATTTTTTAAATAATTTTAAAATGATATTATTGAAAAAATATATATAATTAAAGTTTTATTTCGGTTCGGTTCGAATTTATAAGAAGTTATATATAAAAATAAAAAATAATATAAATTTAATGTTTTAGTTCGGTTCGGTTTGGTTCAGAAAAAACCACCGAAATTCTGAACCGAACTGAAATTCAGTTCTCTCATTTTCTCGAACCGAATTGAACCAAACACATATAAAGAATAGACCGAACCGGTCATTTTTTGTTTGGTTCAATTCAGTTCACATATTTTCGAGACAATTTTGAATACCAATAGTTTACGATATGGAAGTAATCCTTCCAATTGAAGTTTAAATTCCTTCTCTTAAGGTCTTAATGGAAGCCAAGTTAGAAGAGGTAGAATGGGTGTAGGCACGATTTGAGCAATTGAATTTCATCAAAGAAAAAAGATTGACTGCATTATGTAAAGGGCAACTATTTCAAAGGAAAATGATAGAGCATGTGATGAAAATCTACATCCTTGATGTCTTCGAGAATGAGATTTGGTGCTAAAAAAGATACTCCCATATCAAAAGTATCATCATGAGAAGTGGACCCACAACTACGAAGGACCATTTGTAGTTAAGAATACTTTCTCAGGATGTGCACTCATTTTAACCAATATGGATGGAGACGAGTTACCACATCTGATGAATTCTAATGCAGTCAAGAAATATTTTATTTAAAGGTGAAGAGGAAGAAAGTGTATTTGATCACTCTGAGTATGAGAAAGACGATGTTGGGCAAAATACTTTTTATTTTTAAAAGAGTCGTCTCAAATGCTGAAGAAATTATTGTCCTTCAATTCGTTTTCCAAACTTACGAGTGTAAATATTATCACTCCTCCCTCATCAATAAATAACCTTTTTAGTTGTCATATGCTCATTCCTTCTATTTTTCCATATATACTCTCTCTTTCAATTTATTTCTTCTTTATATACTTTGTCTTTCTATTTATTTCTTCATATTTATCCCATAATACCAAGTATATAGAGAATAGTTTGATCACTCTTGAAATGACTCAAAAGCATAAAGCTAGCTAGGTGAAAGTTAATTAATGTATGTTCAAAAAAAGTTCAACGTCATGGTAAAAAACTGAAAAGGCGCCACGAGCAAAAGAAGAAAAAAAAAGAGAAAAGAGAAAATGATTTTAAGATCATGGTGAAAACCTGAAAAGACGCCATGCAAAAAAAAAGGGTTTGAGGTCATGGGAATTTGAGAACCGCACCATAAACAAGAGGCTAGGAATGAAGTTACAAAGTAATATATTCATAGAGAAAGTTCAAAAGAACAATATTGAGTGTTTTACAAAATTAGGAGTGAAGAAAAAAAATAAAATAAGACAAATAATTTGTTTGTCTCTACCATTGACAAAAGCTGAATACTGGGGCAAGTGATTGTCAATCTATGATCTTAGATCAAGTGATTATTTTGAGAGATGGTAGAGATGACCACAATGACTAATTTTAGAAAAAAATCATCATACTATTTTTAATATTTCTAGTCAGTGAAGCCTGCCTTCAACATTCATATGCATGGGAATGGAGAAAGAATAAAAGAGAAGAAGGATATTCTATTTTGAACAATCAGTGATAACATACTATATTTATAATGCTTTTTCCTACATAATTTTTTATGAGCCATATATATGGGTCAATAACAATAAGAATGAATTTTTTACTAGGTCAATAACAATACGAATGAATTTATAGGGAGATTCGACTGTGAATGAGAGGTATGAATTAGAAGATTCAATGTAAGATCGTTCTATCATTATTGCTATAAACCTTTCACGCTATTCGATTTGAGTATATTTCAAATTTATTTATAAATCATTTACTTATACTATAAATGGATTTATACCTCATTAAGTTGGCAGATGAATTTACTCTATCAACAATTGTCACAGCTGTGATAATTCATGGCAGATGAATTTACTCTATCAACAATTGTCACAGCTGTGATAATTCATCACTAGAGGAAGCTACATGTTTAAGAAAAGGTAGTATAAGAGTAGAAAGTGCTCCATCAAAACGTCTAAGTGAGGCCCCAATTTTTAAGCTTAGAAGATATAATTGCAAAAAAAAAAAGGTTGATAAACCAGTGTGTGCATTTGTGGGAAAAATGACCAGTATTCAAAATAAGAAAAATCCTTGGTTTGAGAATAGTATAGAGTATAATTGAACTCAGTATACTTGAAGATGTTCCATTCATGAGAAAAATATTTGCTTTGGACAATTGTTTCAGATGGTTTTATTGAAGTCGATGTAACAATATTTGACTCTCATGAATATTTGATAGACTGTGACGATTTTTGAATTTTTCAGTCAACTTTTCACAATAAATTTAAAACAAAATATTTGCGCTTCTAATATTTGTACGTCATTAATTAATTACTGAACTAAATTTTTTCTTGGTTACAGTATGTTAGAGGAAAAGGAATACAAGTTCTTGGTCGGATGGACAAGAAACGAGAAAAATGTTGGGGACAAAAGAATATTTTGGCTCAAGAAATCTACAAAGTTGACAAAGCTGACAAATTCTTTACAAACATTATGGACGAAGATTAAAGATGCCTAAAGCAGAGAAATAAATACAAAACTCATTAGTTTAAATAAATTAGTAATGGAAATACACGTTTTCAATAAAAGGTTAAGTTTCCAAGGTGATAAGGACCAACACATTTAGTTGTCAATGTAAAGGTTGTTATATTAGTCTTTAAATACTTACGTTTGTAACGTTGACGTGGGCCGATTTTTACTTATGTTTATGTGTATGGTGTGCCATAACCTAACTGTTAACAGATAACAATGCATATAAAGAAAATACAATGCAAATATGAAAATACAATGCATATAAAGAAATGCAAACTAACTGCGATTTAAAAAGGGTAATACAACCTGAAATTATTTTCAAATATAAATTAAAGTGTAATTATGCACTTGGAACTTTTTATAGTGGAAGTTACTGAAAATTAACATTTATAAAATCTATTTACTATTAAGAACTTAAAGCAATTAAGGAATTCTTCAACAAACGATAAAAATACATTACAAGATTCAATGAAATTAGTTTTAGCTAAAACCAAAAGTTACACGTAATATAGATTAATATTATAAATGAATTTAGAGAAAACATTAATATATTTTCTAACAATCTACCAATGATATAATAATTTCTTATGAATGTGATAAATTGATAAAATAACGTCATTTCTATAGTATTTAAATAACAATGCTATATGGTATAATTTCAAAAATCTAATTTTTAATTTCACGTGTTTACTTTATATACACTATGTTCGAGTACTAAAACTTCTAACACACAACACACACACCACATTTTATATTATTACATTTCTAATGAGTTACAATACAACTAATTATTACATATAACATGCAAGATATGTTGTTTGGTGAAAATCTTATATTATTTAACTAGGGATGTGATTGGTACTTTTTTTATTCGATGTCTAATATAAATTTAAATTTATAAGTATTAAAAATTAGTATATTATCTATTATTTTATAATGAAGTAAAAAAATAAATATGCTTAAATTTTTTCTATTTAATGACAAAAATAAAATATTAGACTCATCACGTGCCACGCATGTACATTTCTACTAAATTTTTTTATAAAAGCATCCTACAAAGGTAAAATTGATTAAAAAACTCATATATTTTCACAGAGGCAACTCAAATGCACTGAATTAATCTTTTGAAGAGGAAGAAACAATCTTTGGTTTCACAGTCTTCACGCTAACTTGATCAGATTAGTAAAGTTTACCAAAACCTTCTCACCAAGTGACTAAATCGAGGATCAAATTAGTATTTGTTTACTTAAAGATATCCATAATAATAAAATAATCTGATACGATCATAGGTGTTTATTGAAGAATCTCCATAACACTGTATAAGATATTAGAAAAACAAAGCACAATAATGGCAGTGTCTAATCAATTTCACATGAATTGCATCAAATAAACGAGAGCATCCAAACAATAACATTGAGTAAGTCAATATTTTACTATTATCATTTGCTATGTGAATGTTAGAGTCATATTTTGTTGTAGATTGCCCACTATTCAGTAAACAAAATATAGGAAGCAAGAAACCACTTGACTAACTTAGTAAAGAGATTAAAAACTTTTATATTGGAAAAGATTTAGAATAAAACTCAGAAAAAGAATTCGAAGAAAATTGAGGAAATAATTCAAAGAAAACTACGAATGAACAACGTTTAAAATTTTAGTTGCGAGAAAAATTATATATATATATATAGATGTACACATATAAATAAGAATAAAAAAGGTCATTAAAATGAAAATTTTGAAGTCAAAAGCTACGGGCATTGGCTCTAGGAATACTCTTATAATTTTCTAAAATATAGGGTTATAGACTCAAGGTTTGGTATCTCCTAACACAATAAATACGTGTTCTCATGTTAAGATATTATGAAATATATTTGTAAATTAAATGAGTTATTAACTCTAGGAATACTCTTATAATTTTTTTAAGATATGATTATGGGCTCAAAATTTGATATTTTTCAATATATTAAAGATGTGTGTCATGTTAAGATATTACAAAATATATCTGTACATTAAATACAATTGACTGGTTCTAGGAAGACTCATTATTTTTTACAATACATGGTTATGGGCTCAAAGTTTGGTGTTTTTCAAGATTTTAAAGATTTTAAAGATGGATTTTACAAAATATATTTTTACATTAAAGGATAGCTAAAATCTTGAAAACTGAATAGCCTTTTGACAGATCAATACAGTTTGGACTTCCAAAATTTAACTTTTAAAATAAAAATTTAAAAGCAAAAACAAGTATAACAGAGTAGCATAAAAAACTTCTTCAGAGATCAAGTTCCATCAGAAATCAAGTCGTTAAAACAATATAGTAGTAACTATTGAGAATACTGTTATTTTCGCTTTTGAGTTATTAAAATTCAAAACAAAAACACAAAACTAAAGATGGCCAAATATTTAAAGCTATTATCACTAAAATTAGATCAACCTTCAAACAACTCTTAAATCTAATAAGAACCCAAACAAATCTTAAATCAACTCATACCTTAAATCAAAGGCTTCAAAGCTATCAATACAGACCTTAGACCTTAAACTTTGAGATACCAAACCCTAACCATAATATAATAAATCTAACAGATTCTCTTGAAATAACTTCTCCCAAAATTTTACTGTCGCGAAAATCATAACCACCAGTGAATTTTGAACTTTTTTTCAATTGTTCTAATTAAACAGTCAGTGAAATTCGCTTCACATAATGCAAAAATAACTCACAAATTTATATCAAACAGAATGACAAATAACACAAAACTTAAACATAGAGATAAAACTAATTTCCCTCTATGAACGGTGAATGAAAAAAATATTTCTGAATTAAGATCCAACATTACTTGGAAATAAATTGCTTACCATTAAGGACTTCCCAACACAGATGTGTTGTCATGTCAAATACTAAAAGTTACATTTGTACATTAAAAATTGTGTTGTCGTAATTTTTTAAGTTTCTTGCCTTTTGACAAATCAACACAACTGAGACTTTTAATAATCGGGAATCATCTATTCCATCATAAATTAGATTGTTGTTTAATCACTATAGCTGTAACTACGGAGAAGACTTTTGTTTTAGCTTTTGAACGATTAAATTTGAAAAAAATAAAGCTGGTTAAACATTTCAACTTAGACGAAATCACTAAACTTACATCTGGCTTCAGACAACTCTTAAGTCTAACTAATAACCCAAGCGCAAACGTAGATTAGATAGGCTATAAACACTTGTAGCAAAAGTAAATTATGGCGATGGATACAGCAATCGGCATAGGAAATCATCTATACGAACAAAGCTCTAGCATTCTTCGGATTGAAGAATTGGTTATAAAGACATCCAACACATTGCCAGAAGCACAAAACAAGATTAAAAACATATAAACACTTGCCATTAAATCAACTCACTCGTAAAGCTAATATAATATATTAAAGTTCCTAAATACAAACTTACATATTAGGTTTTCATGTACAACACCCAAACAGTCATAAGTAAACCTAACATGCAAGCAAAAAACTAAATGACGTATACATACTGAATCCTGATAGAATGTATAAAATTAATCTCAAATATAGCAATCCTGATAACTACCCTGTTTCTTGAGAGTTCATCGATTATAATCACAATAAAATACGTCTCAAATGGTTTAGCATAATTATTTAGGGCAAATCCTAAGTCTTTCTGGTGCAATTCAGATCTATTTTACTATGCATGTTTTTTTATATATTATACTGAAAGTGATGTTGCTTTTACTTTTGATTGATAAAGTTTTAGAACAACATAAAAAAAATATTACTGGTCAAACGTTTTAAATTGCAGAAAGACAGTAAAGTTATTTCTATCTTTAAACAATTCTTTAATCCACTTAAGAACCCTAACTGTTGACGGCTAAATCTCGAGGATGAGATCAGGCCAACAATGTCTCTGCTCCACACTTGCAATGGGGGAAGATAAAGTAGGTGACAAAGGTAGAAGGAGGGTGGTCTCTTTTTTACTCCTCCGAAGCTCAAGTTAGTAAAGGATGAAGGAGAGCAAAATAGAAAAGTAGTTGGAAGTTGTTGAGTACCTGTTAAAGTGCATTTAGTAAGGTATTTATAGTGGGAAACTGGTCTCAGGCTGGGTTGGTCTCTGTACTGTAGCAGACATTTCCTCTAATAGAGCGCATCCTCGGACCAACCCCCACCTTTCAGCTTCTCTGATTGGCTTGGTACCCCTCTATGCACTTCCTCAGTCTCCGTTGGACCGACCATATTAAATGCTTATGACGACACTTTGCTGCACGCAGGCTGACTGACTCCATGGATGTTGGACTTCATGCCTTTTATCATTTTCCCCTCTGATTGGTCTAGGTGTATTAAATGTATTTGATGACACCCTACAGACTTATACCTCGGTCTAGGTGCTAAATTTGAGCTGGGACGTGAGGCTTCCCGTCATTATGTCCTCCTCTCCTTGTTATGTCATGAGTAAAGGACTTTCTTGCAAGAGTCCTTAGATGTTTTATCTTAGGGAAGGTACTTGGGTACACCCCATTGAGTTCGAGTGTGCAGTACTCCATGGGACCTGAGCTGAGGACTGAACTGGCGTCTCTGAGGCCCCAAGCCTCGGGAGTCCCTGAGCTCAGGGGACCTCAGGTGTCCGCAAGGTTCGGTCATCATGAGATTTTCTTATTGTCCTTTAAGGTCTCTTTTAGATAGCCGAGAAATGAGTATAACAATTTCCCTCAAACTCATTGACGTCGTTAATATTCATGGACTCGAGGAGTTTAGTTCTTTCCTCTATTTTTTATTATTGGTATGACACGACCGTCCTAGCCTATTCATAGACTAAGTGAAAGGACAAGTTCTTTAGTATATGGGTCATAATGGTTGCGTTACCCGAGGCTATCTGAGCCTTTGACTGAGGGGTTCTTTAGATGGCTAGGATAAGTTTGGATCCTTATAAATAGGAGGCCCTTCTCCCCTTCATTTTTCTTCTCCAATAGGTGCAAACACTCATCTCTTTCTTCTCTTTTCCTTTTGTCTTGTTTATTTTTCATAAAAGAGAACTAGACGGGGCATGGTGTGGTTGCGAGGGTGTAGTCATGACCTAGAGTTATCCCGAGGACTTGGCCTCGGGAGTTCGAGGTAGTTACCTCGGGTACCTGAGGACTGACCTCGAGTTCTGATGCTTCTTTAAAATGTTCTACACAAGGGCACGTGTGGCAACCAAGTAATAAAGTGATAAGAAGAGTGATGAACCAACAAGGAGGACAAAGTTTATGGTATAAAAATGCAACAAGGTTTTAAGATGTGAAATAATATTGTAGCAAATACTTTTGAGCGATGTGATTTTAAATTTAATTTCTAAGAAATACTATTAGTTTTAAACACCTATTGACAGAAAATTGCAACAAAGCTACCAAGATGTATAAGAATCTCAACAACACAAATGGGCTAGCACGGGTCAACTCCTTTTTCATTTACCTTGTCTTTATCATTTTCTGTTGTAGTTTTTCAAAAACATTACCTAAGCTCTTAGGCACTATAACTTTCGGTTGCATGATTATCAAGCATCCCTTAGCCAACTTCATAACTAAGTCTTTAGCTAAGTATGTAAGATCCATTTAAGTGTTGGATTACAGGTTACAAGGATTGCCCATATTTCTATGCAACATGCAAAAATACCTAAGTTTACATGAATCAAATGCTCATATATTCTCATTTTATGTACTCATGTACTGATTTCGATTTTCCACTAGATTAATCTCAGTTAAGCATCAATCTAACTTGTTTTCTAGTAGTATTAGCTAGATACTAAGAGAAATCATCATTACACATGATAATAAAAATGCTAAGATAAGCAAGCAGACAAACTTAGATTAACAAGATAAAGTAAAATCTAAAGTTACTTCACCATGCTGGCCACAAACAGTTTAGCTCATGGTGAGCTTAGTGGAAAACTCACAAATCATCAAATACATTGGTATCAACATCAAAATGTGTATGAAGAAAGATTACATAGATGATGAAAAATGGAAGAAAGGAGGAAAAAATTAAAATATTATTCCAACTCCCTTGCCTACTTCCTTCTTTTCTTTATTTTTTTGTTGTCGTCTTCTTCGTCCTTCTTTTTGGCGCAGGTCTGCTTCTTACAAGCTATTGTTGTCTACCTTAGAAATGAATATCCCATTTTTTCGTTCCTCTTTCTCTGCACCTTCCCAAAAATGGAAGGACAACCTTAAATACCATGATCAAATTTTAGGGTTTCTCTTAGCTCGAAGGGCATGTGTTGAGCTCTAAGCGAGGAAGGGGACCACGAATGTCATACGCTGCAACACTTGGATAACTAACTCTGATGCAATGATTAATCCCAATAACATATTTTTGCACTTGCTAAAAACACAATGGACCACCTGTTGCACTGGCATTAAACGACCAGGGACTCAGCTAAATAAGCTGCATTCCTCAAAAGCTCCAGAAAATAAGAAGTCCTACACCAAGATATCCTAAGGCATCAATTTAACTTTAAAAACCTCAAAATTACTAGCAGGCAAGTACAACTAAACCTAAACTTCTAACTAAGCAAACTAGCCTAAATATAATCTAATTAAACTCTAACATCTCCCATCTAATCAATGAAATAGGTCTAAAAGAGCTAATATAACTCTACTTTCATAGAGTTATCACACCCTCAAACTTAGATCATCACTCATCCCGAGGGATGCAACCTAAATTATTGAAACCTAACTGCTAAACTACTCAACATAAGAGTAAAACTTAAATTTAACTGGCCAATCTACTAGAGCTGTAAAAATTTAAACCATGCTAACTTCAAATATAGCTAATCCCCACCAGTGAATGTGAGCTAGGAGCCAAGCTGCTATTATTGAGGGACAAAGGATATTTCAAGCCTAAGAATATTGATTCTAAATTTCTAGCCTAATGCTAAACATCAACCAGAATAGTAAGCATAAAGTGTACAAACAAGAGCATAACCCAACAATTTAGCTTAGGAAGGGGGCTTGGGACATTGCAAACTAAGAAGGTTTGGCTGGACAATCAATATAAAAAAATGTTATATATTTTTCTCCCTTTTTTTTTAAGAAAGCAGATAGAATCCCTAATATTTATTAGTGCATTTTTACTCGAATGACAACATTAGTGATGAAGGCACCCGGTTACTCAGTAGCATAGCTGACTAGGCTGCTACTTAACTTTTACGCACCAAGGTGCAATAGCTAGCTCATATCTTTAGGCACCTTTTGACGCGAATGCAAAGTTGGTGATGAAGACACCCGGTTGATTCAACACCTTAAGACAACAAAACTCTTCTATCATTATTATTACTATATAATTTTATTTATTTATCACTTAACCACAACAAACCTAGCAGTAAAAACCCCTCGACTTATCTCTTAAACACCAGCATGCTGCTCTAGCTGACACAGAAGTACAAAGTTAGAGTTAAGATTCTCACGTAGATTTAAATTATCCTAAGCTCCTCACAACAGCAGGCTAAACTCCTAAGTGCTGAAAATCTAAGGGGACCTAACTTTATCATCCTAAGCTCAGCAAGTTTAAACAGCAGCTACTACAAGATTCAACCTTTTAAAAACAAAAATTACTACTTATGCGAGAAGATAAAATTAGAGCAGTAACTGAAAACAAGCATAAAGATAGATAAGAGAAGGGCTAATCCCTCCCCCAACTAAAACAAGGCAGTGCCCTCACTGCCAATAATTATTAAGAAAAATATACCAACAGTTGAGAAAATGTTTTGATATTGAAAAAGTTAAGGGAAAGAAACACCCTTCTCTGCTGCAAAGACGAGTGCTGCAGCGATAACCATCATTCAACTTTTAGAAGTGCTACGCAAGCCATTTCTCTTCTTGGAAGCCTCCTTTAACTCTGATAGGCGCTTCTCCACGGACTTGATTTCTTCTTGAATTTCTCAACATAATCTGGTTCACTCTCAACCACATTTTGATTTTTCTTTGATTTCTTTTCAGCAAGGGAATTTATATCTGAAGCTAGCACTACCTTCTATTTTCCCTTGCTTACTGCCTCAGCATGCTTTGGCTTAGGGATTGGCATTTTCAGTTTCCTCTTTCCTTTGTCTGCTGCGCTTCTCTTGGATGGCGACGGGGTTAGCTCGACTATTTCCACAGATTCAAATTCCATAACTTCTTCTGGGATACATCTCCTGAATAATTGATCAGGACCTTATTTGTACAAATATGTGGGTCATCTCAAAAATAAGTTTTAACTTGCTGGAAAAACCTTTTTCTCTTTTGATGAGTTTAATTAGGGGGCACAATCCATGCGGCATGGAAATTTTATGTATCTGCAAACCAGGGAACTTTCAATGTTGTCACAGCCAAAAGTTGTTCATCTAGGAATGTTTCTACAATTCTGCTTCCTCTTTTGCTTCTATTTCCAATCTGAATAAATAATCAGCAATTTGATTCTCTATTCCTTTTCTATTCTTTATCTCAAGATCGAATTCTTGCAGAAGTAAAATCCATCTGATCAATCATGGTTTAGCATCCTTATTTGAAATTAAGTACTTGATTGTTGAGTGATCTGTAAAGACCGTGACTTTGGTTCCAATAAGGTATGCCCTGAATTTATCAAAAGCAAATACTACAACGAGTAACTATTTTTCAGTAGTTGTATAATTCAATTGAGAGAGTTCTACTTACATAATAATTTGAATGAAAATTTTTAGCTCTTCTCTGTCATAGTACTCCACCCACTGCAAAATCACGTGCATCACACATTAACTCAAAAGTAGCTCCCAATTAGGAGCTACAATTACAGGTGAAGTAATTAAAGTTTTCTTTAGTGCAATGAGGGCATTCATGCAATCATCATTAAAATCAAAAGGCCTATTGTGTTCTAATAACATGCAAAGAGGTTTTGATATTTTTGAAAAATCTTTTATGAACCCTTTTGTAAAATCCAGCATGACCTTAAAAACTTCTAATGCCTTTGACTGATGATGGAGGGGGTAATTTTTCTATGACTTCAATTTTTTATCTCAACCTCTATCCCCTTAAAAGAGACTTTATGGCCTAACACTATTTCTTCTTGAACCATAAAATGATATTTTTCCAAATTCAGGACTAGGTTAGTTTCTTGACATCTTTCCAAAACCTTTTCAAAGTTAGTTAAGCATGCAACATATGACTCACCAAACATAGAAAAATCATCCATAAGTACCTCTAAGGTTTATTCCACCATGTCTATGAATATGGTCATCATGCATCTTTGAAAGGTAGCAGGAGCATGGCATAAACCAAAAGGCATTCTTCTAAAGGAAAATGTACCATAAGGGCAAGTGAATGTAGTCTTCTCTTGGTCTTCATGAGTTATGGTAATCTGGTTGTAACGTGAGTAGCCAACAAAAAAGTAATAGAATGTTTTTACTGCCAACCTATCCAGCATCTGATCTATAAAGGGTATAGGAAAATGGTCTTTTCTGGTTGCTTTGCTCAGCTTCCTGTAATCCATACATACCCTCCAGTCTATGACCGTTTGAGTGGGTATCAATTCATTCTATTCATTGGCAACTACTGTCACTCCTCATTTCTTAGGTATACACTGAATTTGATTTACCCAAGAACTATCGGAGATGGGGTAAATGACTCCAGCATCAAGCCACTTGATAATCTCATTTTTACTACCTCATTCATGATGGGGTTCAATCTTCTCTGTTTCTCAATTGAGTTCTTACATTCTTCTTCCAGTAGTATTTTATGCATGAACAGAAATGGACTGATTCCATTGATGTGTGCCCACCTACCACCCTATTGCTTTTTTATATTTGCCCAACACTTCTAGTGATTGTTCTTTATGTTCATTGCTGTTTCACAAAAATAAAAGATTTTATTGAGTTTTGGGTCTATTGAATTAGTTATCCAGGTCATTACCTGGTTGTCCATGATGTCCCATTCCTCTGAGTTTCGGTCTGGTCTTGGCTTACTGTCGTCCACGAAACCCAGTCTGCCTCTTCCTTTCAGGCTCACCCGAGCCGCCCTGGCCCACGGTATGTAGTTGTGGCCAATGAGCAGGATGAAGGTCAGTCTGGGATTGGTGTCATGGTGGTGAAGCTGGCCGGAGGTTGATGGTTCTGCCATATGTGTTGGTTCTCAGAATCATTGCTCTGATACCATGTAGAAATGATAAACTTTTTGTTTCTGATCTTAAAAGGAAAATGATAAGCTGTAGAAATGATGAACCTTTTAGTTCTGATCTTAAAAGGAAAATGATGAGCCTCTTGGTTCTGATTTCTTATTGAAGAAATTCTACTTGTTTACAATGAGGAAGGATATATATATATGTACAAATGATTCTAACGGTTGCCTATGATCTCCTATGATTTCCAACGGATGCCTACTTGAAGCCTGAAATTTTTTACCAGAAATGGTTAGACACCCACTGTGTTTGGTGAAAGTCTCTGTTATGCTTCCCTCTTTTGCCTATGATGAAGATTTCCTTCTAAGGCTGCAGCTTTTACTTCTCTTTCTTCAACAAGTTGCTTAGACTATTAGTAATAGGAAACTTCCTTGTGTTTTTAAACTATCACCTTCATTCTTCTCCTTCACAACTGAAAATTAATTAGCTCATTCCATGAATGTGATATACATATATATATAAATTTTCTGGGTCCATAAAACTTTCATCTTTCTGTTGGACCAAACAAAGCTTCTGCTACTGAAGTGTCGACGAGCCAGATCAAAACAATGTAAAGTGCAAATGAAAAATGCAAATGACAGATTTTTAGAAAATAATTTTAAATTTCAAAAACCCTTATGCTATTTCTTAAATTTAACATGTAGAATATTTCAAAACCCCTTCTTTCCATCAAAAATTTTTTGAGCTCTAAATCAAGAAGAGAAGAGAGAGCAAGTCTCAAATTCACCTTTTCTCAAAAAAGAAGAGGGGGGAACCGCCCGACCATGGCTGCCACTAAATAGGAGGCCTAAAATGGGAGACACCTAAAATGGAGACTTCAATCTGAGCTGAAAAAGATGAAAAATGGAGGTGGAGCTGCTGTGAAGAAGAAAGGGGTATGGAATAGGGGTTTTCGCGAAGAAGAACTGTACGGAGGAGAGGTTCGATCGGGGTTGTTTTATTTGATAGGATTCAGGAAAACAATAAAGATTCATAGTGACGTAATATTGATAGTGATGATTTTTTAATTTTAATATTTTAAAATTAGAACTAATAGATCATTAATAATTTATAAATAGAAAGTTATATTTGATAATAAATGATAAATTAAAGATGATAAATGATAATTTAAAATTATAAATGATAACTTGATAGTTAAAAAATTGATTTATAATTTTTCATTACTTTTTTAGCGAGAATCTGGGCATCCGTTTTCCAGACGACCTTGATCCTTAGGACAACAAACAAAATGAAAAATTCTACTGTACTAGGATGCCCGGAGGTGATTCGTAACTGGATAACCCTATATAGGATCCATGTTTACTGATCTAATGGTGGGTCTCCTCGATATCAGCTCCCCAGGTCTCCCCAATATTAGGTTTGCATGATACCAAATAAAAAATTAAAATATTATCATTTCTAGTAATTACTAGACACTTATCCTTGTCGAATCATGTCTAGCTCATTTTGTGAGTCTTACATAAATTATTAAGTAGACTATTTTTATGCTTCAATAAAAGTATATTTTTTGTTTTCTAAATCAACAAATGATAAACTTAACATTTGTCTTTGTTAATTCTATTAGTCGTGGTGGTGCGTATGTGACAGAAGCATGTGATATTTAAAAAAAAAATTAAATTTTTAATAAAAATTGAATTTTTTAGTAAAGTAAAATCACGCAACGTTACGATAACAAAATTTTTTTTAGTGAAAATTCTTTTTTAATCAGTAATGATTCATTGTATATTTATATATTAAATTAACAACATACAATGTTAAAAATCATATACCTCTTGTAATCTAAATCAAGCGTACTCGTGAAACCGATCGATTCTCCATTCCCACGAAATCATTCGATCACAGACTCCGAGATCCATACCAAGATCTTTCAATTCAATAGTCAATGCAGCAGGACGTGTGTGGACACGTAGAATATAACGAAGACATTTTTCTGTCTGTAGATCTACTCAACACATGAGATCTAGAAATTTTACTGGGATGGACTTTTGTGAGACGATTCTCTAAAAAACGTGATGATGATTCTTTTAGAGTTTTTGATTAACTTTTAATCCTAGAAAAATCACTTTTTAAGAAATTGTGTTCTCTCAACTCTTGATTGATGAACTGATTCTCTGATCGATTAATTGATCATCTGATCAACTATTGTCATTAGAATAAAATATGTATCTTAATCTAGATAATGACGTGTCAGATATTTAGAAAAAATTAAAAATAATATTTAATTTCAAATTATCCAATTTTATAATGAGACCCACTGTATAATGGTGAACAACTGCAGTGCCACACCGCACTGCGGTTGGCGTGAAGCAACACAGTGCCTCATGGCGCTGTGTGTCACGCCACGCAAGAGTGTCGTGTGGCATTGCAGTGTTACATGCCTACTACTGTAGTGTCACGTGCCACTATAACAGCCAATGGTGATATATGATTCCTAATCATTGATCAACACGTGACAATTATTGTAAATTAAATATTTATTTTAATAAGATAAATATCTAAATATTATTTAATTCAAAATTAACATATTTGATTATTCATATCAACTAAATTATCTGTTATTTCACAAATAACAGATTTAATTGATACAAATTATTATCNTTAATTAATCAATTACACATAATTTATCATATAACTATGTACTTGCCCTAGAATAAAAATTCATTTGCAAGTTAGTCATTTCTCATGTGGTAAAATGTTTGCACCCTAGATTGCGTAGTATAGAAGTGACATTGGAGACCATTGACCTATAATCCTAAGCTCTACTAAATGAGATTATTAATTAATTTTTTCAGTAAATAATCTTATTTATTAATTCTATTATTGCTCAACTATAAATATGAAATTGTACTCTTAGAGATTATATATTGTATTTACAGAGTATTCTCATGTAGTCCACTGATATAATCAATTCATGTAGTTTTGTCCTCCAATTATTGGTTCGTAAATTAGAACTGATCAAAATTATTGTTTTACCCTTCTAATTAGCTCTTGACCTTTAAGTACCATTAATCCACCAGCGAATGACTAATTTATAATCTTATCATAAATTTGAGCTCAATAAACATTCAGTTCCAGAATTAATATTTAAGGGAGTCAATATACGATCTGTTAGGAAGCTTGGATTCTAAATCTTGTATGATCATGTTCCCAGCTATGCATATCACTGAATCTCCAAAACAAAAGTCACTGGCCTGTTTTACAAACAAACCTTAACGACTGAATCAAAAGATCTAGTAGACATGTGTAGAGTTCATGACTACTCAAGATTCAAACTGATCTATATATGATCATCGAATTGATGTGTATTAAATCTTTATTATAAACGACACGTTTATAAAGATATTAATTCACATCAGTCCAGTCATATATAATCTCATTATATAAAGTACATTCGCTAAGATGTCTATCCACATCCATGATTCGGATCTAAATCACGTGCATTCATAATACTTAGTGAACCGTACTAGCAATGATTCATTAAAGATTTCATACTTTAATATGTTGCTGACAATTTTATTCATTATCTATGATCTTAATCATCTTGTACAAATACAAGATCATAGTCTCATTAATGAATAAAGAATTTTCAGATATTTATATAAATTATTCAACAATAATTTAAAAGAACAATTATAAGAAAATGTAATGCTCATTAAATTTTATATAAATTATTCAACAATAATTTAAAAAAACAATTATAAGAAAATGTAATGCTCATTAAATCTTATATAAAATAAATCAATACACATATTTTGAAAGCTTAACCCCCAACAAATTCAACAAAAGAACATGCAATTGTGTTATGCTGCATGTTAATTATAGGCACTAATTTATGTGTTTGGGCCAATATATATATATATACCATGAGACCATAGGTAAGGAGTTGAATAAAACTCTTACCAAGAGAGGCAGCGGCGAGCTCAAGGTTGCCGAGGTGTCTGGCGATGACACTGTTGGGCTATTCCTTCTATGGGAGGAGACATTAGCTTTCTCATTCTTTGTCCTAAGGAAGCATTGAGCTTAATTATTGAGCTATTGGATTCGACCACATTGAAGTCGAATGCTAGTGATTGAAGCTAGGTGTATGGTATTATTGTGTATGTAAAACACACAATTAAAACCCAATTGTGAAAGGGTTTCTTTCACACTGCAGCCAGGCTTCAAATTGAGATTAAAAGTTTCAATCTTTTATGATGCCACCTTAAGCATTCAGGGGTGAATTCTCCTCGACCCACTCGTGCTTTCAAACATAAAAATAGAGAGAAAGAGGTGAGATGAGCGGAAGAAAATTTGGAGAAGAATAGAGAAAAATTTATCACGTGATTACGATAAATTTTTGCTCTCATTTTTCGAGTAATCTGAAGGTATTTTCGTGGTTTCATCGTAACTATCTTCAATGATAATTTCTCTGTTATCTCTACCGTTGTGGTTTTGATTATCTTTATTTGGTAGTATTTATTTTGGTGTATCCACTGATATTCGTTACGTAGATCAAGTTATTTGATTGGTCTAATCCTCTAGTATCTAGAGAATAACTTGTTGTAACCACATTATTTTATAGTGGAGATCTGATTCGGAGTTTGTCATGTGATTTTTCCCTTCACACTGAAATATTTTTCACGTTAAATCTGGTGTCCTATTTTTCTACTTTCTTGTGATTTGTTTATTAATATGTTCGATATATTATTTTTTGTGAATTAAATTGATTCGATATACGACAATAATATTGTTTGAAGCCTTCACTACCTTATTACATTTCCAAAATTTAGCAGAAAATTAATTTGCACATCAAATTAAATGCTTGCAGTCTAATTGGGGGGGGGGGG